>JAXHKN010000170.1:0-47654 GCA_038407165.1 Ceratocystis variospora
CCCCCCCCTTTTATAGGTTAAAAATGGCCAGAGGATGTGTTGCCCCCTCCCCCCCCCCCCCCCCCCCCCCTTTCCTAAATACAGGCTCCGATTCTTGACGGAATCGTCGCAAATGGCATTCGTCGAAAAAAACTATTTATTCCGCTTAGCTACAGCCAGCTAACATACTTCCTTGTGCTTTAGATCTGGATCTCTCAAACGGTATGCTTTACTCAGACAGTGCCCCCCTCCCATTCCCAATTTTACGTCAGCGACAGCCTCACCAAACAACACTATCGCATCGCTCTTGTGATGCCATATCTGTGGCCAACATATCAAGAATCAAGACTAAAGTGTCGTGTGCTAACCTGATATCGCACTGCAGCCGCCCTCATGAAGGATGACCAGGGCCGGCCGTTCATCGTTGTCAGAGAGTAAGTCGGAGACGAAGCAAGACCCTTACCCAACCCGTCAAAATCACATGCTAAGATTTATTGTGTCCCCCCCCCCTTGCAGCCAAGGAAAGAAAAAGCGCATCTCAGGAACTGAAGCTGTCAAGTCGCACATCCTCGCCGCGCGGACAGTCGCCAACATTGTCAAGTCATCTCTGGGTCCCCGTGGTCTCGACAAGATTATGATCTCCCCCGATGGCGAAATCACCGTCACCAACGATGGCGCCACGATATTGCAACAGATGGAGGTATCCAATCACGTTGCCAAGCTGCTTGTTGAGCTGTCCAAGTCGCAAGATGACGAGATTGGCGATGGTACGACTGGTGTGGTTGTCCTGGCCGGTGCTTTGTTGGAACAGGCTGCCGAGCTAATTGACAAGGGTATTCACCCCATCCGCATTGCCGACGGCTACGACCAGGCCTGCGACATCGCTGTGGCAGAATTAGACCGCATTTCCGATGTGATAGAGTTCTCCAAGGACGACACCAAGAACCTGCTCAAGGTGGCCAAGACCTCTCTAGGCAGCAAAATTGTCTCCAAGTCTCATGACCAGTTCTCCCAGATTGCCATTGATGCTGTGCTGTCAGTGGCCGACTTCGAGCGGAAAGACGTGGATTTTGACCTGATCAAGGTTGATGGCAAGGTCGGTGGTTCCCTCGAAGACACAGTGCTTGTTAAGGGTGTTATTATCGACAAGGACTTTTCCCATCCTCAGATGCCTTCTGAAGTCAAGGATGCCAAGATTGCCATCCTGACGTGCGCCTTTGAGCCCCCGAAACCCAAGACGAAGCACAAGCTGGACATTACTTCGGTGGAGGAGTTTAAGAAGCTTCAGACATACGAGCACGAAAAGTTCATTGAGATGATTGAGCAAATCAAGGCCACTGGTGCTAACCTCGCGATATGCCAATGGGGCTTTGACGACGAGGCCAACCACTTGCTTCTCCAGAACAAGCTGCCCGCAGTGCGGTGGGTCGGCGGCCCGGAGATTGAGCTGATTGCCATTGCGACCAACGGCCGCATTGTGCCTCGGTTCGAGGATCTGAGTACTGATAAGCTGGGCTCTGCTGGCACTGTGCGCGAAATGTCATTTGGAACTACGCGTGAAAAGATGCTGGTGATTGAGGATTGTGCCAACACTCGTGCTGTGACTGTCTTTGTGCGCGGCAGCAACAAAATGGTGAGTTTTGATGTGAAAGTTATTG
Organism: Ceratocystis variospora; assembly: GCA_038407165.1. Classification (NCBI taxonomy): domain Eukaryota; kingdom Fungi; phylum Ascomycota; class Sordariomycetes; order Microascales; family Ceratocystidaceae; genus Ceratocystis; species Ceratocystis variospora. Next base: position 1,638 of record JAXHKN010000170.1, read on the forward strand.
ATATATTTGGGTGGGAAGGGGGGGGGGGGGTTATTTTTTTATTTTGCTACAATTACTGTTGTTAACGCTAACACCCATCCTTAGATCATTGACGAGGCCAAGCGCTCGCTTCATGACGCTCTATGCGTGGTCCGCAATCTGGTCCGTGATAACCGTGTGGTATACGGCGGTGGTGCAGCTGAAATCGCCTGCTCCCTGGCTGTTGAGGACGCCGCTGTCAAGACCCCAGGTCTAGAACAGTACGCCATGCGGGCGTTTGCTGATGCGCTAGATGCGGTACCCATGGCTCTGGCCGAAAACAGCGGCTTCAACCCGATCTCGACACTAGCCGAGATCAAGAGCCAGCAGGCCAAGGCTGGCCCCGAGATTCGCGGCAGACTGGGTGTCGACTGCATGTCTCGCGGCAGCAATGACATGAAGGAGGCATTTGTTATTGACCCGCTTATTGGCAAGAAGCAGCAGCTGCAGCTGGCTACTCAGCTGTGCCGCATGGTGCTAAAGGTCAACAACGTGATTGTGGCTGGTACCGGCGAGCAAGACTTCTAAAGAAACTAGACAAAACGTAATCAGACATCCCTTATTTTGCTGTGCCTTTTCTAAGTGGAGGCTTATTGGTATGATAGATGGGAGCAGCAAGCTGGCCACGCCCGGGTTCACAACAAAATAATAAAAAGAAAAAGGCGTAATACTTTTTTTTTCTGCTTTATGGACAAGAAATATTATATCAATCAAATCAATACTTGCTGTATACTCAACACGTGCTTGCTCTTAGCTCTTCTTAGCTTGCCCAGTTTCGGCAGTGAGCCATGACAGCTCACCTTGATGCGTTCACGCCCTATTCTCCAGGTGGCAAGTTCTTACGATCTTGCGAGGTTGGCACTTGGTTTAGTGATAAACCAGATAGCTGAGCCGATCCGACGAAGAAAAGCCGCGGCAAGGCCTGAAAGAAGGAAGGAGGGTGAGATGAATGACAGGTCTCGAAGCATGTGATAATCAGCAGCGGGAAAGCCACGCGACCTGCCCTGGCCTGGATATATATATAACATAGAATGAAAGCAGATGAAAGCAGATGAAAGAATGAAACGAGACACGAGACACGAGAAATCCATAGTTTGGGCCTGTCTCATAGGCGTCCTTGACAACCTCCGATTCAAAGATAAATGGCAAAACATGAGTGGCCATGCTAGCTTATCCGGCCAGCTCCAGCTACTTCTTTCTTCTCTTTGATCCGTCACATGTATTGTAGGCTAGAATCGCCACATAACAGCTGCCGGCACTTTTTGCCCAACCAACCGTCCAAGCCTTACAGCTTCAGCAGCAACGGCAAGATTTTAGCGCGCGAAAAGCAGCAGCAAAGCTTAATTAAGCCTTAGCCTTGACAAGAGCTCCGCCGACATGTTGCTGTGCCTTTTGGTGCTTGCGTGTCATCGCAGGTCCAGGCCATCGTATAGCAGAAGATTCAGAGTGGGGGAGAACAGTTCTAGACCTGCAGCACTGCCCCCCCCCCAAAAAGAGGTATTAAGCAGGTACCAGTCACTATCTACGCGCCTAATAGCGTTATGTATTCATCCGCACCATATTCAGCTTTGGGTCAGCTCTTCCCCTCTTCCCGACTTCTGCGTGTCTCATTTTCGGGCCTCCTCCCCACCTTCTTCTGTCGGTTCTCATGACCTAATGCTCCGGGGGGAGGGGGGAGAGAGAGAGAGAGAGAGAGAGGAGGATCTCGAAGCACAAGCAGTAAGACAATTATTCAAAAATAGCCATAGTCTGGACTTTTATTCTGTCCATGTGTGTGTGTAGGGTTAGACAAGCGTTTAGGGTCCATCAAAGGGAGTTACGGTCACACAAGGACGGTTTTAGACCACGACTCTTCAAGGCGCATACACTTGGTAGGTGAGGATGAAGAAGTCAAGAACATATTATTTGATTAAAAAAATATAGACAGCCTGGCGCCCTAGCATTTTGTCTTGCTCGCACCAAGCATCAACCCAAATAACTCCTCCCAAAGGCAAAAAAAGCAAAAGCAAAAACAAAAAGCGCCAGTCAACAAAGAAATCAAATATTAAACTTTTTTGGAGCACATGCTTAGCGAGACAACTACCAGTCAAGAGGGATGCATGTATGCACGCACACACACACACACACACGTCAGTGAAAGATGCCCGCCTCCAGTAGACTCTGACTTGGTATTTCGTGAGAAATAAAGACAAAGCAAATGTAGAGAACGCATCAAATGCCAAGCCAAACTGAGCAGAAACAACAAATCGATCAAAGCAGACTCGCCCCACAAGAGATCACCCATTCTCTGCTTAGGGGAGCAATTAAAGGTTAAACAAAGAATAAGAATGCCAGGCTTTCAGCAGGACAATCAGGGTAAGGGGACAGTAGTCAACAAGACGGTCAAGTTCCGCAAGTGTAGACAATCAAGTAGTAAATCAACAAACAAAAAAGTATTGTATTGGAATCATGGTATCATGAAGGAAAAAAAAAAAAGAAATAGACGAGGTGGGCGAGGAAAAGAGATGAAGAGATAAAAGAAGCTCTTTATTTTTCGCAAAAATAGAAAATAAAGAGCCAAGCCAAACGAAATACTGTGCCATCAAGTCCCTTCCATTGTTTTTGTACAGGGAGGTTGTTGGCCAGAGAGAAAAAGAATAATGGGCGAGTGAGACACGGAAATAAGAAAAAAGAAAAGAGTCAAATTTGCAGAACGATACCAGATTAAACGAAGAAAAAGAACAACACATTGTCGTGGGCCTCGTGGGAGAGAATGAGAAAAGACGATAAAACAAGATGAGCACAAAAGATGAGCAGACGGCGAGTCGAGCCCGTGATAAAAGGAAATATAGGCCATGAGAAGAGAAGAAGGAAAGCAAAGATTCGAGAGAGTAAACAATCATGGCAGACAGGAAACTGGAACAGTGATAAAAATGGTGGTACACAGCACTAGGAGGCAAAAGCCTACAATGCTCGACAGGAAAAGCAGATTGCCGCAGAGGAATAAGACAAATCATGGCAGGTAGAATAAAAAAAATAAAAAAAACGACAGGTTTTTTTGCAACACGGGTAAGGGAGCCCTCGCCTGGCTGTTCTTTTTTATTACCAGCCTTTAGTGTGATACCCGTCCTGGGCCTCTTTGGTAAAGTACCGATTCCAGTTTGTCTTGTCGCCCTCCGTCTTGTCCATGTATGGGGCAGTCGGGTATTGTTTCAGGTTTGCCACCTCATGTGACGTGTGCCGTCTCTGCAGGACGGCATTCACGGTCTTGGACTTCTGCTGGCGCTCCCACAGCATGTGACGGCGCAGCGACTCAGTGAGCTCTGTGGATAGCATGTTTCTGCGCGTGGTGCGCGGCGATAGCGCGCCTACAGTGTTAATTGGCTGCGCTGCCGTGCGTTGCGGCATCTGCATCTCGCGGATAGGGCGGAGCGGCGGCGCACCAGACGTGCGGGGCTTCATCACAAGGCCGCTGTCTTCGGCTTCCTTGTCGCTAGGACCCCGGCGACTAACAGTCATGCCATGAGCAGTTGAGGGACCCGCAGCCTGGGTCATCATTCCAACCGCCGACGGGCCATTGTGCACACGCATGCGAGGGTGCAATGCTGAGGTAGACTGTGAGGCAATGCCGTTTCCCAGCTTCTTTCCACTGCCATCTGTCTTTTCAAACATGAGAGTGATCAGCGAACGGCGCGAGGGCAGATGAACCTTGGAGTCCACTCGTTGGAAGTAATTGCGCTCATCGACACTAGACTTGTGGCTATCTTCTTCGAACGAATCTTCCCATTCATCCTCTTCGTCTTCAATGGCACTTTCATCAATTTCGTCGCCATCCACATCATCCTCCGAATCGCTCTCGATGGCATTTTCACTGCTGCTAATAGTGTCGACAAAGGTGCTAAACGATGTGGTCTTCTTCTTAGCAGCAAGAGACACGGGGGCAAGGCTTTCAGAGGTAGCGCCTTCAGCCGAAGAGGTGCCAACCTCAAACATGCCATGCTTCTTAATAGCTGACTTGATTGTCTTTGGGACAGGCTGTTCAGCCGGGCTTTGCCCAGTCTCACTAGCTGAGGCAGAGCCGCCACAAGTGAACATTGCAGATTTCTTTGTGTTGTTACGGGAGTTTATTGACACGGGCTCGGCAGCTTCGGCGGTTGTGAGGATTGTAGGCAGCCTTATTGAAGCGGTTGAAGGAGAAAAGCCGCGAACAACATTTGTGGTTCTGGTGCTGGGTGGCACCACAACGGGTTCGTTACTGTCAATGCAGGCCACCTTGGAAGACGAAGCAATGGATTCGGTGGGGATATATGATGTCGGAGGTGCCGGTGGCATGGTGATGGGATCGGGCGACATGATAGGCCTATCGGACCGCGATACAGATGACGCAGTGGTTATGGTAGAGGCGGTGTTAGAGGTAGTAGAGCCTGTAGTAGTGATAGAGGGAGTGCTGTGAGCAATCTGGGGAAGCGGAGCGGTCAAAGGCTTCTCCTCGGTGATGATGGAGACGACCATTTTTTCGAATTCGTCCGACTTGACAGGTTGTGTGGGATCACGGAGACAGGAATCTTCCCTATGGATACAGGGCTTGATATCAATGGCAGGTTCTGAAGTAGTGAACTCGACCGCCTCTTCATCAACTGATTCAACGCTACCAGAAAGTTGGGGAGGCTCAGGAATTTTGTTGTCGGCAGGAATATTTTGTGGTGAAGAAGTCAAGTTGTGACTATTTCTGTGTTCAGAGCTACAGAGAGTCTCGCGGTTCCACAATCGCCAGCTAAGGTTCTCTAAGCGGCGGCCCTGCTCGACTGAGGGAGCACATCTGGCGAAGACTACATGGGCGTGAATGTATGCAATTTAGCAGGGCGCGGTTTCTCACGAAACGAAAAGGAAAAAAAAAGAAAAAAGGACAGAAAGAGCAAATGGGGAGGGGGGGGAGGGTTTTGAACCATATGCGGTCTGGAGTGAGATCATGACTTACCGGCCCAGATATAGAACAAGCTTTCAGGATTGGCCGTATCAATTTTACCAATGACGTTGGCGTCAACGGTTAAGATGTGAGTATTCAATGAATAAACCATGATGTTCAGATATATATATATATATATATATATCTGGTCACTTAGTCCGAAGACGGATAGAGGGATGCTGGTGGGTATGAAGATTGAGATTTGAAGCCCAGATCGGTTTATTAAGGCGGAAGAACGGTGGAGTCAAGCGGTTTGTATATGAATTTCAAAAAAAGAAAACAAAGACGGTACAAAGACGACGGGGTGGGGAAGAAACAAATAATAGATCTCAACGTCGAATTCAGAATGGGAAATCGACAGAGAGAACGAGGCACCAGTCGCGTAGGAGAAGCGGACTTTGTCAATTACGAAAATGGACCAGTCAATTGATTCAGGGAGCCCGCGAAATAGAGTAGAAGGACGGCAAGTAAAAGCACAGTTATTGTTTGGTAGGAGATTGTCGAAGCCGACTGTATGGGAGGAAGAGACGATCCTGGTGGTTGTTGGTGTTGGTATTGGTGATGCTGCCAGAAGTGAAGTTGAAAGACGGCAAGCCAAGAAAAAAGGATATTTGGGCAGCAGGAAGATAGTAAATAAATGGAAGAGAGGATCGAGAAGGCAAGCCGGGATTTTGCGAGCAAATTGGTGGGAGTGTCGACAGCTAAAGAAAAGAAGAGAAAAATCGCAAAGTAGAGACAGGACGGTGTATCTTGGATTGAGAAGATGTCGAAGTGAAGGTTGAAGTTGGAAAGAAAAAATGAATAATAATAAAGGTAAAAGTCAACTTTGCCTGGTAAGGGCTTGGCTTGGAGGATAGCTCGGGGGGCGGGAACAGTTGGCATTATAAGAACCTTGCTTGGGGCAGGTCGTTATTGCTTCTTTTTTTCTGAGTGTTTTTTTAGCTAGGCCCAGTAAAGGCAAGTACCCCAAGAACAAACGAAAAAGCAAACGGGGGGAAAAATCCAGCCCTTTTTTTTTTCTTTTCTTTTTTTCTATTTCTTAATTCTTTTTAATTTTAATTTAATTTTAATTTAATTTTTACCTCTTTCCCCTTTGTATTGTATGTTCTTGTGGGGTGGGGGCGTATGCAACTTCTTTGCTTGCTCGCTATAGCCGCAAGGAGATGGATGATAGAACTTTGCCATGTGTACTGGATGCAAAACGCAAAAAGTACTTTCCCATTTTGATTTACTCTTGCATTTTGTTTCTTTTCTTTTGCTTATGGCTAGTAGGTCAGCAAGTACGAACTTGTGAAGGCGTGCCGAAATCACCGCCAGTCTAGTTTAGATTTAGATTTACACCCCCCCCCCCCCCGAACAACAAGATGGACTGGGCTGCCCTTTGCCTCTCATTGACTTTGCGAAACTTGGTCCTGTTTCTAGAGCCATTATTGTGGCGAGATGGAGTTTCTTTTTTCCAATTTTTCTTGGGGTGTGTGTCGAGTGGGTCCTGTCTTGTCTTTTCTGCTCTTTCCTTTCTTTGCTGCTCGATTCTTGGGGACGAAAGACTTGGTAGATTAAGCGAATTATGGAGCATTATTCGGTGCTTCTTTTTGTGTCTGTTTTACTGCGCTTCTTGGTGAATACAACACGGCCATCTTTCTTCATGGCTTTGTCTCGCTCCCCTTCTCTTATTTTCTCCCCCTTTCAGGAGGAGGAAGTAAAAGTAAGAAAAGAAAAAAGACGTACCTGAGCCAGCCACAAATCACGCGCTATTTTGGCGCGTCATCTGTCGCCTGTCTTGCTTGTGCTGCTCAAGTGACTTCCTGTGGCTTTGTCACCCTGTGCACGCACTAGAAATTAGTGCACATTTGGCGGCCTTTAGGCGACTGGCCCCCATAAACATACAACCGCCTCGCAGCTTGCCAGTTGCTGGCCACATCCACACACACACCCGCCCGCCCGCACCCGCATCTGCACAGCAAGGCCAGCCAGCCATGGGAGCTAGTTGGTTAATGAGAGGAACGAGGGAGATGGTAAGATGGAGAGATGGAGAGGTGGAAAGATGGAGAGGTGCAAAGGTGGAAAGATGGAGAGGTGCAAAGGTGGAAAGATGGAGAGGTGCAAAGGTGGAAAGATGGAGAGGTGCAAAGGTGGAAAGATGGAAACTTCCCAATTGGGATAAATTCCATTGGCTGGAACTGGGATAAAGAGATGAAAAGGGAAGAAAACTGGAAGGGGGGGAAGAACTACTGTAGTTTCCCTTTCCAGCGGGCATTTCCTGATTAGGCATAATCGTGTGGTTAACATGTCGTCGTCTACATACTTTGGTATTTTCGTGCCCGTTGCAATCACCATGTTCAATGGAGGGTCTCTTCACTGGTAGTGGGCTGTATCTTGGATCTTGACCTGATTCAGGTCTGGACCGCAGCTCTTTTTGTTGTCGTATTGTTCTTTTTACAGTGGCTCTGGCATAGGATGCAATAGCAAGGTGAAGGCGGACGGTTGGTGGAAATGAATAAAAAAATAAAAAAATGAATAAAAAATGAATAAAAAATGAATAAAAAATGAGTAAAAATAAGAATAAAACCAAGCCCAAAAAAATAAAAAATAAAAAATAAAAAAATAAAAAAATAAAATAAAAAATAAAAATAAAAAACAAAATAAAACCCGGCCATTTTGAGTTGCTACCCCTACCTCTTCTTTTCTCCTCTTCCCCTCGCCTTTCCTTTCCTCTTCTACCTGCTCCTACCCCCTGGTCCAATTCTTGCTTGTCACATGATGGGAAAAAAATACATGTTTTATGTTGGCTCACTCAGCGCCGTGATGCTTTCTATCCGTCCTGGTTCTTTTTTTAGGGGAAGCCTGGTGCTTTCAAAAATATGCGCTGCTGTTCTGTGCTGTCTGGGGCTGGGCTGGGGCTGGGGCTGGGGCCCACAGTATGAAGATTTCATTCATATTCAACGGCGTCTAGCGTGTATGCTGACAACACTCCTGTCCCCTTTTTCGCTAGTCTGCGTCAAGTATTTCTTGGGCTTTGGGCTTTGGGCTTCTCGTGATGCGTGTGTGTGTGTGTGTGTGTGTGGGCGGCGTGGGCGTGGGCGTGGGCGTGGGTGCTTGCTTGTGTCTGCCGTAGCGGCTAAAAAGAGACAAAGAGACTAGGACACTAGGAAACAGAGACGACAAACGGAAATGGACAACAAACTCAATTCGTCGGTGTCACACCCTGCTGTTGTCTGGTAGTGGTTTCCCCTCTCTCCTCCCCCTCTTCTTCTGCTCTTTTGGTTGTGGTTCTCTTGTGTATCGGTCTGTCGATCGATCTCTTCCTTTTTTTTCTCGTAGTTTTTTTTTTTTTTTTCTTTTTTTTTTTTGCTCTTCTCTTGCCGTGTTAGCTAGCTATGACGGACACACGCATAGCGTTATGCAAAAAAACGGCCTGTGTATGTGTGTGCGATATATTTACATGCAGTCCCTAGGTCTTTTATTAGACCCCGTGAGCAAGGAGAAAATAAACAAATGCAACTGTGAAAAGGCGGTCATGAACAAGAATTTCGGTTATGTCTTTTTGGCAAATTTAGCTTCAACTTGGGGAATAATGTCTCTTAGTTGCCGCCAGGTATGAGGTAAGTGTGCTGGCTTCCATCGTGTGTGTGTGTGTGTGTGTTTTCTCTATTTTTATTTTTTTCCCTCGGTGTTCACATGATACCAAATGACGTCCTGTTTGCGGCTAGAAGTCAACTAAGACCTATACTTTAGCCCTTGGCCCTTAACTTGTCCGATAAGAAAAGCCGAAACCTATGATGCTTTGATGCTTCTGCATTGACAACTCAGAGCAACAAACCCTATGCTTCTTGTTACTCCCTTCTTTTTTTTGTTGCCTTCTCTTCTCTCTCTCCCCCTCCCCTCATGTGACGCGCCCAGGGGATCAGCAATAATACGCACGTACAAACCGTGTGTATTGTCTCGCTGCGTTGTTGTCTGTTATATAGGCTTGAGCACTAAGATGACGATGTCATGGCCGTTATCAATAATATTAACCGGAGGCAAGCCGCCCCCCCCCCCTCCCCCCCCCCCCCAAGTGTCCGACGTGTGAGATCACAGGGCATATCTCATGCCGACACTAGAACTCCAAGTCATTCTGCTAAATTCGGCTGAGGGCGCTTGGAACGGCCAACATGATATCTTGTATAGTGTCAGATCCGATCTGATAACCCTGGTTTGCCTGGCGTGTTAGGCTTACTCCAACGGCGTAAACGGGCCGTTGAACGGGGAACATCTTGTGATGATGCAAAGGCGAATTTAGTGTAAGTCCAAGACCTCGTGTGCCATGTAAATAAGTGAGTCGGCTACTTTATGTTGCTTGCCCTATACACTTACTTGCTTGTCTCCTGTCCTTCTCCAATTTTTGGCTGTTTTTCTTTCCTCAGCCTGCCACTACAGACCTTCCTCCATGGCTTATCAGGGCCGAAAAGAAATTAACCCCTGTATATAGTGGTCACCTGGTGGGAAATCTCATTGCCAAAGCGCTAACTTACAGGGTCAGTCACCTACAGGCTATTTACAGGCTATTTTAACAACAGGTCCCTCCGCTCCTCCGCCCCTGAGGCGCCCCAAGTCGCTTGCGTGCTTGCTTTACCCGGTCCAAGTGACCTCTGTGGCCTCCTTTATCTGCGTCTACTTATCTTCTGTTTGCCGGTTTGTACCGCAGCTAAGATACAGTGTATTATGTGACGGTGGGCATTGTGTTGTCAGGCGGGTAGACCCTAGATCCTGGTAGCGGGCTTAGGCCCCGTCCGTTTTTCTAACAGTCTCTTTGAGTGCCTTTCAAGGGAGAAAGAGGCACAACGAGGGCTATAAAGACGGACAACAAAGAGTGACAAATGGGGACAAAGGGAGACAAAGAGAGAGAGAGAGAGAGAGAGAGGGACAGAGGTGGCTGGCTGGTCATGTGACTATATCCGTAAGTTTTGCTTGCTTTGACAGCTGCGCATGTCGACGTCGACGTTCTGGTTGTTTGTTATCTGCTGCCTGTGTCTGCTGTCTGCTGTCTGCTGTCTGTGTCTGTGTCTGTCTGTCTACCTTGTTCTGGATTCGATCTCCTCTGCTGAGTTTAAAAAATTAAACTCCTCAGCTTTCCTAGGCCTTACTTCTTCTCGTCTGCTTGGTTGCATATAAACAAGACAACTCCAAGTTCCTGCGACGGCTTCTTTCAGTCTAGCCAGCCACACTGCGCCAAGTCTCAATGAACAAGGAACAGGCCTACTGGCTATCAAAGTAGTGAATGTTTTAAGGGCTTAGTCTGGTTTCTCGTCGTGCGCTGGTTCGTCTTAGGCTGCTGCTACCACAACATGTCAAGCGATTATAAAGTGTTACATTTTAAATTGTCTGTAATTTATGCTGCCACTCGCATTTAATCATAACATGATTGGCTGATACGCGAGCAATAGACGGTTCTTTTTTTGTTCTCTGAGATCGTCAATCCTCCTGATCACACCCCAAGCAAGCCCTCCATAGCTGAAGACCCCCCCCCCCCCCAATCTACGAAGTGCTTACATGTATAATCAGTACATATTTACCTGCACACAGACGATGAAGGCGGCTTTAACTCTTCATAGCCCTCCAAACCAGCACCACAATAGCTAGCTCAGCGAGCCAAGAAGAACGACCGCAGGTGGCCAGTCTGCTATCTCTGAGCTGAGACTGTGCCTGGAGTTGGCAGTGCTGGATTTACAGGATTTGCTTTCTTCAACTGGCCAAGTCAATGGTGCTTCCTAGTGGAGGATGACGATGGTGAAAACGAGCCCAGCTGACGTGGTGGGCTTGGGTTGTGTAGTGCGTAGTGCCTCATGTTATCGTACGTGCTCTAGCTAGGGGGATGCCTAATTTCAGGCAAGTTGAATGCCACGGGTGGTGGGTGGGTGTCCTTGTCATACGATGCGTCCAAGGGAAAGAAGAAATGCATCCAGATATGGGACAGGTCCGGGTTTTTGATTTTGATTTAGTTATAAACTTGGGTTTTATTTATTTATTGTTCCACTTGTTACTGGCCGTCCGAGGGGTGTGTGTATGCACAGCTATGTCTTTCAAAGGCTGAAAGAGTCCTGCGATTGCGCTGAGTCAGGGATAACTTAGCGTCTGCATTTGCCTTTGTTTCTAGTGGATGTGGCTTACTAGAGCGGCTGAGCCTAACCCTAGTATCAAAGCCAAGTTATCTATCCCTGGGCTGGGTCATGCGAGGGGTCGTTATCGAAGCCGCACGTGACGGAAATGATAATCCAGCCCACATTCTGTCACATCTCATGTAATGTCCGGACATGATGCGCACAGCGCATAGCAATATGTGGAAGAGGAGGACGCTCCATTCGTTCGCTTCCCCCATGTTGGCTGCCATGAAGTTGGAAGCAGAGACCTTTGAGCAACCAGCATCAATAATGGATTGAAATGAAGTCGCATAGCGAAGGCGAGAGTTGGGTTACAATAATGCGCTACAACGAATCAGCTGGACCAGAATGTCGAGTATTATTGTAACAAAATGCAAGTTGTAGACCATGTGAGGCTATGCTTGGGGTGAGATTGCCGCTCGGGATATATAGCACTATGGAGAAAAGGGAATCTTATCAGCGGGGAGGCATATGAGACGTGAGAATAGTAGGGCGGACTACAGCGGAGAGAGCAAAGCGATGGAGGTCGGTTGCTGCAGACCGGATGCAGAAGCCAGAGCCTTGCAACCATCCATATGCAAGAGAAAAGCGTACATGGAAAACTCTTCTAGTCACAAGGCAAGGCAAAAAACCAGGGCAAAGGCAGAGAGAGAGAGAGGCCAGCAGGACAGGGCAGAGCAGGGCAGAGCAGGGCAGAGCAGGGCGGCGGGTTGAGCCAAGGCCAGGCCAAGCCAGACCAGGCGAAATAATTTATGTGTATGCAATGGATGCGAGGCGAGGCACGAAGTCTTCCTGCTTTCCTTTTTCTGGGGCATTTCATATGATCATGTCTGACGTCGCATATGTCTCCTTAATTCCATCGAGCACTAGAGGACGGATAATGCTGGCGAGACAAGGAGGGAGACGGACAGCGAGGGACACGACAGCACAAGACAGACAGACAGATAGAGACTACGATGGCACACCGGGCAACTGGATCTTGGGATTCTGGGGGTAGCAAGCAGGCTCTTTTGCATGCTCTCCATTGAGTGCTGGCCTGTCCTACTTTTCTTTTCTCATCGCCTTGAACTGAGCCTTTGGGACGAGCTAAGGGAGGACAGCATTGGTTGCTGAAGTAGCGGGTATACCCATAAGCCATGCCTCCATGAAGGAGAAGGGATAGATAGTGTCTGAGGAATGCCGGAGGCGACGAGATAGCGGAGGGAAGAGGGCTATTGTTGTATTTCTTTTGTTTATTTTAAAATTTAAATTTATCCCTCTTTTTCTGTTCCTTTAAATTAAACCATTGGATATTCTCGTGCTTGTTCACGCCCGTTCAACTGACTGGCCGACCGGCCCCGCCTTTCTCCCTGCCCTGCTGCTGCCCAAGTATCGTCTTTCTCGTAAATTATAATATATTTTTTATTTTATTTTATTATTTTTCGGCTTTATGGAAGATGTCCGGTAGTAACGTCAACATACAAACCTGTGATTTCACGCTCTTTTCGACTACGCACGTAGGACGAGCGAAAAAAAAGAAAAGCCGGGGAGACAAGGGAGGTAGGTCATAGAGGCGGAAGCACAAGCAGAGGCAGAAATAAAAAAAATAAAAAAAGTCATGGCGTCACTAATGCCTGGCTCGAAATAGACGCATACGGCCACTTCCAGCAACGCTCTTTCTTCCTCTTCTCTTTCGTAGTGCGGTGCATGTGCATATATCTGTGTTCATGCCTGCGCTCTTTTCTATTTGCTTCTTCTAGCTTTGATATCAAGTTGTTTCCTGCCTGCGAGCTCTGCCTCCGCACCGCATCTTGCTGTCTGTGCACCTAGTCTTCCTCCTTCTCTCTTTCTTCCCCTCATGGTTATGATGTATCGTCCTTCTAGAAGGTGCATCTCGGAAGAGGATTTTGTACGGGGTAAAAGATATGTCAGTGGGCTGTGTGTCAAGATGTATTGTAATGACAAGATAAGATTCCATGGATGGCTCCATGGCTCCAGGGCTTAAACACGTCCTTGTCCACGCACCCTTCATTCTCCTTCTCGTTGGTCAGTCTAGCTGCGTTGAGTCTACTCTGGCGCTTCTGTGTTAGTAGACAGAGAAGCCAGGTGGCTTAGACATGTTCGCATCGCGTCTCGCCTCGTTCTTTCCTTTATATTACTGGCGCACCCTCCTCTCCCCCCATATTCCCCATCGTACGCCACGCACATGTTTCTATAATAGAGCACTAACACGACTCTATTCAACACAATGATAACCAACTTCTGAGGCCTACAATGTGATCTTCCTGCGAGCATTGGACACGGGGCGGGCGACAGAGGGGCAGGAACATGAGGAAAAAAGAAAAAAAAGGAGGGGGGGGAGGCTTGATTTGTCGTGATGTCATTAGCTGATTGAAACCGGCTTTTCACCTTCGTTTTCGTTCTAGTTCTTCATGATCCGTAGAGCCAGAAGTAGAACCAGAAACAGGGCCAGAGCATAGACCCTTATTGTCTTGCTGTCTGCCCCGCGGTCTGTGTTCTAACATTTGGCTCTTCTTAGCCTAGCCCGTGCTCACCTGGTGACTCTGTATTTTGTTTTAAGTCTTCGTTTTCTTACTTTTTTATTGGTTTTCTCCGTTGCTACACTCTCTTCTTTCTAATGTTGCTGTTATAATTGCCTTCACGCTGTAATGCTGCATGTATAATAACCATGTAACGCATATACGCTCACACACAGATGCATATATTTACACATGCACATGCACACGCACACATGCACACATGCACACATGCACACATGCACACATGCACACATGCACACATGCATACACAAACACTACAATACCACAGCACCACACATAACACGTAGCTCATAAGACTTAGCCGTGCATCGTTCGATATTGTCATATTGCCCTGGACCCAACAGTGAATCGTGAAAGCAACCTCATGTGACCAAGCTGTGCGAAGTACAAAGTAAGCCTTTGTGTTCTTTGAATGCACTGCCAAAGTACTTGCAGCTAACAATAATAGCACACCATGCACGCAGCGCATATGTCCACAAGTACGCGTGCATACATGTATGCGAATTCTATGCTCTACATGTGTCTGTATTTCCCTGCGTATAAGCATTTCTGCATTGATACGATACGTGTTATAGCACAGCCAACGGCCAGAAGCGAACAGCCCAAGCCGAGCAGGCCCTCTTTCTATTAGATCACACAGCCCCCGGAGGAGAAGGCCAGGAGGCAATTTAACGCTCCCTCCCCTCCGATATTTCTCAGCCATTAGAAGCAGACCACAAGATTCCGTCCTTGCTTTGCTGGTGCTAACTAACTCTCTCCTGGACTGGAGAATTGAAGCCTCCAAGCTGGCATGACCCTGCCCCTTACTCCCCTGCCTTCTGCCCATCAATGAAAACCCGAGCAAAAGAAAGCCTAGCAATGCGATAGGCCCCAACAAGGAAGGGCCAGAAGCTAATTTGTCAAAAAGACGAATAGCCCATGCAGTGCGAGTCTTCCATTGAGGTCAGCAAAGGGACGCAGGAAAGGGAACAGCTGATGATGATTGTCCCTTGTTACCTAATTTGACCCCATGAGCTACCAACGTTTGACTCTCCGCTTCATGCCTTCGCGCTTTACTCCCCCTCCCTCCCCTCTCTGTTTTATTTACTTGATCGACTGTTTTTTTATAGCCCTCTCCCCATGCATTTCTTCTCTATTAGACCAAAGCATAGAAAATGCTGCTATCCGTGAAAGTCCAGACTACTTCCCACATTCATCTGTTTTTCTGCCCTATACCTCCATATCTTTCCCCATCCGAGCCCCCACACCTCATCCCCCCCGCGCGCCGTGGAGACGAGAAACCGAAAATCTATATCTGCAATATAGCCCGTATGCTGTGGGAATGACATATGGGTGTCCTCACCGCTCTTGATTTGATCTCGTTCTCGCTTCGCTCTCCTTCAGAATCCTCATGCATCTTAGTTGATATGCAAGGAGACTTGGATTGTGGCCAACTCAATGCTACTATAGAGCTCGTAATTAGAGCATTCCAGGGGAAGATGTGGTACATGAATCACATATCGTTTTTAACGTAAGATAGATACCGACAATTCTAGACTGATGTCGAGGTCTTGTGATGGAACACAGAGTAGAGGCTAAGAGGGAGCGGAGACACATAAGTCAAACTAACTACTGTGTAATGTTGAAGGGAAACAAAAGGCCAATGGTGGAACTGGCGGGCATGGCTTATCCGTATTGAAAGTGTCCGCAATTGCTGCAAAAGACCTGCGTTGCGTATTTGCTATCTTGGGACTTGGCATACCCGTGTCTTCATTGATTTCAAAGAAAGGCACTTGAATAAAATAAGCCCTTTCCGCCTCCCCCCGCCCCATCGGCATATGCAGCGCACCACCTGGGTGGATGTAAGACGAAAAGGCAGAAAAAAAAAAAGGCCATGGCCTAGAAGAGAAAAATATTTCCGAGCTGAGACACTGTGGACAAGCATTTCGTCCCTACACAGCCAAGGAGGTTGTCGTATCGTGAGTGTCTTGTGTAACGCCAGAAGCGAGCACTTGGCGTACACAGTGAGGGTGGTACCGAAGAATAGGGAAGACGAGAGGGGATAGAAGGCGGAGCATGGTCAAAGAAGACGGAGACGCAAACCAAAAGAAAAAAAAAAAAGAAACAAGACAACTGACCTAATATTAGCGAAGGGCGCTGGTGCCGATGCTGATATTGACGCTGATGCTGATGCTGATGCTGATACGATACTGGTACTTGGATCATGGACTTGCCGAGCATCCGCAGGCTGGGCTGAGCTGAGCTGTGGCTTTCGCTGCGCGGTTCTGGGCCCCACTACGAGTTTTGGACTTCGTGTTTTCCCTGTTCTTGTCTTCATGTGCGAGTGTCGTTTGCTGAGAGGCTAGGGCTTAGGGCTAGTAGGTATTGGGCGCGAGGTAGTTGCCTGGACATGCTAGCAGTTGTAGTTGATGGCCGTACGTAGAAGGCGGAGAGCAAGCGGGGCTACTACGGAGATCCACTTTGAAGATCAAATCGGCCACGACCAATAAACGGGAGCTCTTGGTGGGATAGCTTGCTCATGAGGTAGCAGTTAGTATAGAAAAATACATCAGTCTTGAGATGTACTTGAGATAAACTATCAGTGCTTAGGCACCAAGTCCCAGCAGCAGCAAGTCACAGGTAGAGTGGGTGCCTAACCATGCCTATGCAAGAGATGTATCCGGATGCTGACATCGACGTTGACATGGCAGGTGATATGCTTGGTGTTTCTTCGAAGCACATGTAACTACGCACTGTCGGATAGATAACATCTACATTTCGTTTATCAGTTGCAACGGTCTTGTTGGCGCTTTGTTCCGGCTAAAGAGCAAGTACTTGCAGCAGTCAGGTCATCCCAGCACCAGCGCAGTCCGTAAGAGCAGATGTTGTCTATTTCAGGGTAGCGATAGGTCTAACTACAGCCATGCGTTATTTTCTCCCTTCTCCTGGAATTGAAGGGTCCCAGGCGACGTCAGACTCCCCCCTCCTACAATCTTCAGGAAAAAGACCGATATGCGAATTAGAGCACGTGGGGGGAGCTATTAACAATAAGGTGTGATTTTCTAGCCCGACAGAGCGCACCAACCTCATAACATACCATGTGCGTGGTTTCGTCATGTATCATTTATCTTTGAGTAGCCTGGCCTGACCAGACCCAGTCCTCTGATATCGGCCAGGCCATTCATGGAGGAAAAAAAAAAGACGCCTTGACCTAAGTATTCAGCCCAGTCTAGCTGACAAACAAAGCAAGAGAAAATAATGCCAGAGAGCCGTGTGTGGAATAAGGTGTGATTTTTGTTTCCTTCTTTTTCATGCTGCCACTCGCAAGGACCCTTGATAAGGGATGGAGACAGCAGACAGACGGAGACAATAGGGACCCTGTTGAGGCGCGCTGGTCCATGAGGCCATCTTGCTTTGCTGTCTACCCACTTCGAATTTCAAGCTACTCATCTTCAGGATGTCTGGTCAACAACTACTCAAGCTCCCAGGCCTTCATTCTTTCCCTCAGCACAATTCCCAAAGAAAAGAAAAGAAAAGCCAAACCAAACCAAACTTTTTGTATGGTTAGGTTTCTATCAAGAGGTCGTAAGCTCAAAGCTAGCTGACTTAAATTGCATATTAACACAGACCAGCAATATCACCTGGGCCGTCATTCTCACAGCTGTCGCCTGGCTTGCTGCTCTGGCTAACCAGGCAATTTTGTCAGAGTAAATTGCTATAGACAAGGGACTCGCCTTGTTACGAGCTTACCTAAAATGAGATTTTTCGTGGACGCGGATGCACATGCGAACGCAAATTTTAATTTTTACATCCTCGTGACATACCCATCCCCCCCCTTCTCATCAACCCCGGCCCGAAAGCTCTATCTCTTCGGCACTTCGCTGGCCTTTGTCTTCTCGTAGATCGCCTTGCCCAGAAAGAACTGCACACGGCCCAATCACATCTGCCCCTTATCTTCCTAGCCATCCGTTTAGTAACCAAAGTTTGAGGCCAGAACCCGTTAACAGCACCATTATCCCTCACCAAGCCAAAAATCCTCACTTAGGGGAAAGCTTGCCTTCATTAAAGTACTTGTACCTGACAACATACAGTCTTGTATTTCTTTATCCTTGTATACATACGTGAGTGTGTAGGTAGCCCATCTCCGTTTCTAAATCCACTCCAGCCCTAAGCTGTTGTCCATATCATAGGTTCGGAGCCTGATAACACACTACATGGTATAAAATACTATACGGGCTTACTTAGCCGCCATGAGGTAGAGCTTTTTTATTCATGCATATATGCACCATCACATCACATCACGTCTGTCATGTCATACCTCTTCACCTGACGCAAACCCAGCCTTTACCCCTCTCTTCGAGAAATACGTGGGAGGGGGATGGATAGACAGAGAAAGAAAAAAAGAAAAAAAAAACGAACACCTCAGGCGAGGTAAGAAAAAGCCGGAGATCAAATTCAAAAACAGAAAAGGAAAACAAGGCCTAAAAAATTGAACGAAACAATAAGAAAGCATAATCGGAGATCCCCCATAGATAAAGACAAATACAAATCAATCACGAGGTAGGCGGGGACACAGAATAAAACAGAATAAAACCAAGGCAGCTAATACGGGGAGGGGGTGCGTAGTTGAGCAAGGGACATATACACAGATACGCACTTCTTACACCGACTTGAAGCACTCAGCAATCTCCGCTGCATATTTCTCTTTGATAGCGCGGCGGTTGACCTTCTGTGTCGCAGTAACAAGACCCTAGAAGAGAGGAAAAAGAAAGATAACGTTAGCCTGACCCATACCCAAAGTACATGACGCCTTCGTTGTTTCTATCGGGTAAACATAAAACTATACAAGGGAAACTTACATTCACAGGAGTCCACTCCTCGTCGCAAATTACGACACCAGCCATGAGTTCTAGGTTGGTTAGGCCCGTGTTACGGCCAATGCTTGTCAGGTCCTTAAGTACGGCGGAACGCATCTTGGAGTTGGAATAGATGTGTTCGTCGTTGATACCCAGTTCCTTGGCCTTGGCCTTCATGTTGACCTCGTTGGGCATGATCACAGCAATAGCTCGGTTGTGCTCACTGTCGCCCTGCACCATAATGTTGACAACCAACTGACTGCCACGGTAGATCGACTCTAGCTTCTCTAGAGCAATGTACTCACCACCAGCCAGCTTAACTAGGTTCTTGACACGGTCAATAACCTTCATGTGACCGACCGAGTCAAACTCGCCAATATCACCGGTCTTGAACCAACCATCAGCAGTGATAGCCTTGGCCGTCTCGTCAGGGTTTTGGAAGTATTCCTTGATAACCGAGTATCCACGAATGTAAATTTCACCCTGAGGAGGGGTCTTGTTAGTGAAGTAGCCCAGGTCAGGAATAGACACGAGCTTGACCTCGACGGAGGCAGGGATAGGACCAATGGCAGTAGGTGAGTACTGGATGGGGGAGCCTAGGGATCCAATAGCTGCAGTCTCGGTTAAGCCATAACCAGCCATCATGGGTGCCAAGACCATGGATAGAAAGTGTTTGGTGTTGTCACTGATACCGCTGGCGCCGTTTACAATGAACCGCAGACGACCACCAGTCATCTGGCGGACTTTGCTGAATACCACAGAATCTAATAGATTGGCACCGGGCATACTGTGGCTCGTCATCCAAGCCTTGTAGTTGATTGCACCCCAGAAGAGGGAGCGGATCAGAGGGCTAGACTGCTCAACTTTGGTGGTGACACCCTTTCGAACGGTCTCCCAAATCTGTGGCACACCGACTAGGATGGTAGGAGCAAACTCACGCATGTCGCCAGCTGAGTTGCGCGTCATGGTATCGGAAAGAGTACGGGGGCTTCCATAGCCCATAGTAGCACCAATGAAAATGACCAGGTTTTCTAGGATGAGTTCGAAGATATGGGCGAGGGGTAGGTAGGCCAGAATGGTATCGTTCGAGGTGACAGTGCCTTCCACGCAGGAGTAAAGACCGGCAACTAACGAATGTTAGCGTCAATGACTTGCAGTTAAATTACAAAAGAAAGCGGGGTGAAGATGATAAGGAGCTTACCGGAGGCACAAGCAGCCTCATGGGTGATGGGCACGCCCTTGGGAACGCCAGTCGAGCCGGAAGTGTACATCAAACAGAAGATATCCTCAGGTTTGGGAGGGACGAAATCCACTGGGTTTTCTTCTCCGAGCTGGCGAACTTCCTCTAAGCTGAGCACAGCAATGTTGGGGTACGAAGCCTTGAACTTTTCCACCTCATCACCAGCAGCAAAGATGCAGTTGTCGTTGTAGATGACCGTCTTGATAGAGGTAGCTTTCTCTAAAGCGCCGCCAGCAACCTTCAACAGATGAGGGTCAACATACATGATTTCGGGCGCAGACTGGACAATGGTGTGTTCAACACCACTAGCACCGAGGGAATCGTAGGCGGTGACGATCGAAATGGACTGCGACGAGGAAGCATGGGCAAGGGTAAGCCAGTTGGCACTACAAGGAAGAGAGAATCAATATCAACATCAACATCAATTGTTTCAAGCAACGTCTCAATGAAGTTGCTTGAGGAATTAGATGGGTAGACGAGCAGGAAATCAAGCAAGCCCTACCTGGTGGCGGCAAACAGATGGACTCTATCACCGGGGTTCGCGCCGAGTTTACGGAGGCCGGCACCGATTTGGGCGTAGCGCTTCTTGTGTTCAGCGTAGGTAATGAAGCTGTAAGGCGACAATTCGAAGTACTGCCATTCCTTGTCGACCTGGGTAACCTCGCCGTCTACGACCTTGGGCACCTTCTTGATCTCCTTGTGCATCTTAACAAGCTTACGTTGACCAGTGATAGTGTTATTGGCGAACAGCTTTGCACTGCGTTCAACGAGGTCGAAGATGGTAAAGACGCCTTCGTCGGGGGACCGCAGAAGGCCATCCTTTGCCTTGGGGTGGCGGCGGGGAAGAGTTTCACCCTCGACGGCAACACCAGGAACCTCGATGGTATAAGGAGGCTTACCCATCTGCTTGAGGGGCGCCATTCCAGTACTGAACGTCATACTGAAGTAGTTGGATGTGTGACGCGGCAAAGAGACGAATGGGTGGATTCAGGAAGGGACAGGAAGGATGGTCGAAGTACCGGAGCTGTTCAGCGGAAATTTCAAAGGGAATCTTGGGAAGTTGCAAGCCCAAGTATGGATTAGGCCCAGACGTGCAGGTGTGCGGCGGGTAGACAAATACGTAGCGTGAAGATGATGGAATCTCTAGGCCAGATGGAATCGGTCTTGGACGAAAATTTAAACAAGACAATAGACAATAGGACTAGATGTAGAAGAGAGAAAAATGGAGGATACTTGTTCTCAACTCAAAGCAAACAGACGCCTAATAGAATTAGGCAAGAAGCGAGAATTTTAATGGATGAATTTGGTGAACTATGGAGCAGGAGAGGATTAATGACGACGCGCCTGCCACTTGGTATTTGGTATCACAAAAAGGCAAGGGAATAAAATAAAGGTGACTGACTGGCCGTAGTTTCTGGGGCAGCTACTTATGAATCTTTATGAACATTTACGACAAGGGCTAGCTAAGGATAAAAAGGGACGAAAACAAGTAATTACCACATTAGCCTCTAGCAGGCCAAGGCTAGCTAGCTGTTAACTCCATTGGTGCTATGTAACTTGTGGGGAGGGGGCGGGGGCCAGTGGGCGGGGGGCCAGTGGGCAAGGCAGTTAGTTAGTTGCAGGTATTAGCTGTTCTGCTCTGGTGCTCTGGTGTTTTGGAGGAGAGTGAGCTTTGCTTTTTTGCTTGGCTTGTTTTGTGCTATACTGTGCTAATGCTAGCTTATGCTTGGCTGCCATATCTTTGTATTCTTTTTTGTGGAACCAGTGCTCCAATATTCCAATGAGGAGGGAGGGAGGGAGGGGCGTTGAGACTCTGAGAGAAAATGTTGGGGCAAGCTAAACAGGGGGCTGCTTCTAATTGGATCTGGCCGGCAGTTGAAGTGGGCTCTACCATAAACGGACAGGCCCTACTGCACTCACATTGTGAAAGACACCACGAGTAGACGCTCCGACATGAACAAAGGAAAAGGCGATAACAAAGAGGACATTCCGGGGCATGTGATGCCGACACGAGAATGATTTGTGGCAATTGCCCTAGTGGGAGGCCGAGCTGCCATGGCTTGTTTGCTACAGGCCATGCTACAGGCCATGCTACAGGCCATGCTACAGGCCATGCTACACAGAGCAGTTTTGCTGTAAAACCGAATAAGCTTTATGCAAGGCTTCCGCTATAACGACAATTCAAGCTGCCTACACACAAAAGACTGAGGCCTGGCCGAGTCACCACCTATCGTGGAGCAGCTAGCCGCCAACTTGGTTCTCCAATAAAGCCCGATGCTTTCATCTCAGTCAGCCCCACTTTGCCAAGGGCTCTAAGCCAAGTCTTGTGAGTTGTTTTCGTTTGGAGAAAGCCTACTTGGAGACAGAAGACCCGGGCGGCCATTCTACAGCCTCAAAAGGCCATATTTTGCGCTTGCTTTGATGTCGTGCACAACAGAATCCCGTACTCGGGGGCAACGGTGTCAGTCTGGATGGAGATTCCTCGCATCTGAATGCTTTGGCTAGTAGCAGCGGTACAGGTACGTCTGTTTTTGCATCAAATGCACTTTGCGTCATCCGGCCATCTTTTGCACAGCCATAAACGCTACCTGGTGGCCAAAGCTTCCCAATATAAACATATCTGGCGGAAACAGTGCTGAGCAAACAGTGCTGAGCAGCTTCACATGATGGAGTAACCCTAGCCTTCACCTATAGTATGGCTCCAGTACTACGTAGATGTCTCCTAGAAGGCGAGATACACTCCAGGACGTAGGACAGACGGCAGAATATGAAAACGTGAACATCGTTACAAGTATGGAACAACAGGGTATGGAGAAATATCAAAGGTCGCAAGGAACAAAGCAAAACACAAGCAAACTACGCACATGCCATGCCATAACGCCACAGTTATAATCTGTCAGGGCCGGTTCTTCCGACTGCTTGATCAGAAATCAAAGTTTTTGCGCTTGAAAAACACCACGTACGGCACCGCATTCGCGCCGCTCTTGAACACCTCGTTCTGCTGGTCGGTGCTAGTGCCTGACCCAATCGTCACACTTGTGACTACTGAGTCGTTGCACTTGTACCATGCATACGGCGACCGGTCATTCATCTTGCGCACATAAGAGTAGTAATGCCCGCTATTGGCGACTGATGCGCCGCGATGCACAATCACGCCGTAGCACTCATACTGTGCCGGCACTGCAAAGCCAGGGTCTGTGGATGTCGTGTTGCCAGCTCCAGTCCGCTGTGCGGCAGGTAGGCAGAAGCGAGAAACATCAAAGCTGTTAAAGTCCCATGTGATTTTGTTGCAGAGCTTGACAGCCGTCGATCCAACCGATTCGCCGCGCGGCAGCACGATGGCGAGAAGCAGGGGTAGCCGGGCAAGCTCGCTCCAGCGCTCACACCCAGACTTGTTGCATTTTTCGCACCGCCGATCGTCAATGTACATACGAGAGAAGGAGGATTGCATGGTGTCAATAAGAGTCTCGTCCTGAGCTTTGGCGTCAGCGCCACATGATTGTGACAAATACAGCGGGAAGAATACACTGGCAGAGCGCTCAGTGCGTTTGCAGTGGCTGCATTGCGTGTACTCGACTGTAACACCGCGGAAGTACTTATCGGCAATGGACTGGCTCCTACTGCAGTACGTGTTCCAGAAATTCATGGCGCCCTTTAGCGAGGACTCATTCTCGCTGATTGGCGCACTAATATAGTCGCTGTTAAGATTTCGAAAACGATCTGTCTCGTCATGCAGTTGATCTGTTAGGAAAACAACAAATTCCGTCACGTCTTGCTGGTTTGAGTTGCCGAAAACTTGTTCAAACCCAGCCTTTTGGCATAGATATTTAGAATAATCCTTTTGCATCAAGGGTATGTTAGCAAGCCATTCATGTTTACATCCTGTCTGCGAGAGCTCTTCTTACCAGCAATGTTTGGGCAGTAATAGCCTTGAAGTTTCCTGAATGCATCCACATAAACAAGTTGGACATCATCTTGATCATTAACCGGGGCGGCGGTGCTTTTTCAATGTCCTTTTGCGTAATAGGCCAAGAATTCTCTGTTTTGTTGAATAATAAAATTTCTTGGGAGAAGCCAGGCGATGCGCGCAGTACCTGTAGAATAGAGTTGGCATAACACCAATTAGAGGGATTGTTAAGGCCAGTGTAATGTGGCCCTATAACTTCAAGGCCGCCATCACCAAGGGATGGATTACGACCCGAAGATTGACGACCAGACGAACGGCTATTTGCATTAGAGTCGTCGTTATCGTCTTTATGGCTTAGACCCGTAAGATCAGGGCGGGGAAGGGCCGGAGGCGGTCTTTGGGGAGGGGGGATGAACATGGGAGACTCTTGGGGTTGCACTGGCGCATATTTTCTTGGTAATGGAGGTACTGGAGGCTGGCGAGTGGGAGGAGGTGTAGAGGAAGTCATGGACTCCTCTTGATCTGGAAGAACCTCGGGGAACCGGCGCAGGAACTCGTCGCGGCTGCGTATAAAAGTAGGAGAAGAAGCCGTTTCTTCTTCGGCTTGTATAGTTTCCTCCCATTTCTGGATGTCCTCGGATTTCAAAGGGTTGACAATGTAGCGCACGCTTTTACGCCGATGGCCAATGAGAGAATCGTCAGCACTACCGTCGCTGAGGAAGTTTGAGTTGGGTTTTCGCTTCTCCGCTTTGCTGGTGGAAGATTCTTGTAACGAGAAAGGCCCAGCATGGTCGATCCACGCATCAACCCCGCCAGCGAGGAGGCGCGGCGGATTTTTAAGCTCCTTTTCGCAATTGAGATGGAGAAGAGCGCGATGTAGAGACTGAAGGGCCTTGAGATTGTGATCCACCACCAGCCCTTGCTGTGGAATTGAAACAGTGCTCTGGTCATAGTAGACAACGAGATCAAACTCGTGGCGCTTCTCAAAGATCTTCTCTTCCGAGACTGGACTCACCACTAAGCTTTCTTCGATTTGAGCAGCCGAGAGATTGTCACGCATAAGGATATCAGGCTCTATACATATGGTAGCCTGCGACATGATATGACCAGAATCAAAGTCTTCCCGAGGGCGAACATCTATAATCATGACTCGAATGCCAGTCTTCATAACACTGGCTAGTTGTGAGGGGGTGACTGAGTTTCCAGCAGGAAGTGTAATGACAATGGGCTTTTTGACTGGTGGTGTTGGACCTTTGAATCGCGGCGATTGTACCGTATTTCCATGCTCAGTCGCTGACTGTATCTGGGATACGTCTACTGATTGTGAATGGACGATCGGTGATGTTACTGACGTAGGATAGAGTTGAGAATTTGGCACTGAGGCACTTGCGGGCGAGTAGGAGCCATTGTTCGAAGACATGGATCCCGTGCGAGTGAAAAGCCCCCGTGGTGTGCTCGAAGGAAGTTGTGCAGCTTCTGAAGACACAGTGCCCCGCGCCGGGCTGTAAATAGCGTCAGGGAGTTTTGGAAGCTGAGGCAGCTGGGTGATGGCTGTAATTTTGGGCCGGCTAGACGGCCCAGGCATGCTTCTGGGGCCTTGTGGCTTTGTAGTTATGCCTTGTGTTGGGGCGTTATTTCGAAGACGAGAAAAGCGGTCGTGCAAGTCGTCGATGGATGATTCTGAGTTTGTAATGGACTTCCCTATGAGATTCTGGGGCTTGGGGCGGACTACAGGCGGCTGTTTCCCGATAGGAGATTCTTCTGACTGGGACAGAGGGGAGGGGTTTGTGACGGAATTGGGTGTGGACTGTTCGCGTCGATGGCCAAGTTTACTTGGAGCAATAGGCTGCCGTTTAGAATGGCTGCTGGAATGGTTGTTGGACAGGGCACCCCTAGCATGAAGAGGGGCGACTCCAGAGCGTTCATTGTCAGCGATGATCATGAGCTTGATCTGCTCAAAGCTTTCGTAGTTTTTGTTGACATCAGCTTGGAGCCGAGTATAGGCAGCCTTGAGTTCTTTGCGGTCGACCATAGCCGAGGCCTCGCGGTGGACGGGGATGACCTTGGCTGATATGATGAAGGCCTTGAGATAGCTTTCAAAGGCAAGATCTATTTGGCGGGAGATGTCGCGGTAGGACGCAGCTTCTCGTATCAAGCGATTTCCCTCATCCACCACGCGGCTAATGGGCATGGAGGGGTCGATATCAGGGTTTGCAAGTTTCAAGTCATCCAGATGGCGAAGGGGCCTTGAGGGAGGGATGGGGGCGGCATTGGTGCTGTTGGTACGCGGGGTTGCTAGCAATTGAGTGTCGAGAGAATAAGTATGGTTATGGCTGTGGCTATGGCTGTGGCTGTGGGCCGGGCCGGCCTTGGAAGTCGGCACCATTGGTGGTGGTGAGGTATATGCCGTGGGACTCATTTTGAAGGCGAGCGACGGCGAGTATGGAGGCGAGCGTTAAGTAGATGGTGACGGTGACGGTGACGGGGATACAATATTGGCTGACGATGGCGGTAATTGGGGCGGTGGTCAGACAACAATAAAGCCGTACCAAACAGAGAGCTCTATGGACAGTACTATCACCATACCATGCCGATTAGAGATTGGAAAGAAGCCAAACTATAGCATACGCAGCGTAAAAGGCAACAAGGCCGAATACGCGGGTGGCTTGCACGCCGTGGAGGGTTTCTGGAGGTGATATTTTGGCTTGTTGCTGTGGAAGCAGGCGGTGCTGACTTAGTCGGGTACTTGGCTGGTGTTTAGGAATCGGCCTGGATATTGGTGTATCCGTAGCAGCGAACAGCAAACAAGGAGTAAGAGTTAAGATTGGGTTAGTGGTAACAAGTGATAAGTGGTGGCAATGCAGGCGAGTAAACAAAGAATAAAAGGCGAGCTGGCGCTAAGTCGATGCAATTATGACGAGTGATGAGATAACGTGTGCTTTAGTAATCAATAAAGGACGGGAAGAAGCCACAGGAAAGCGACGGGGAAGAAAAAGCCGCTATGGCAGCAAGAGACGAAACAGAGAAGCACGAATCTTGGCGACGCAGTGTATGCAGACGTAGAAAAGAGGAGATGGGGGGGGGGAGAGGAAGAATGAACGGTGAGGCTGCCGTTGCAGCGATCAATAACTGGCTCTTGCCGCTGTAGTCCTCTAAAAGTCTAAAGAAGTCTTCTAAGTAGAGCCCTTAGAAGCATCAGGCCAGGGCAGGCCAGGGCAGCCTTGCGTCCTGTGTATTTTCCACCCTTCGGGCTTTGCTGAGACAGAGCATGACGTCTACGCTTTTTTCTCTCTATTATGACCCCTGTAGTAAAATAAAAGTGGGCCAAATAGAAGCTAGCTTCTAATGTGGTCATCGCTAGAGGCAGGCGGGTCGGTTGGTACTGAAACCCACTGAAGGAGCCCTTGAAACTAGACGTGTAGAGCCTTTATATAGACTTGTTGGTGGTGTGTTTCACGAGAGAAGATCTCTTGATAGGCTCAGCGTTTTTATTTTTATTTTTATTCTTTTATTTCTCTACACAACGTACAGAAGATATCAAAGGCTACAAAGAACGGAGTAGTAGATACCGAAAGATGCGTCGATCGCACCCACAGAAAAGAGATGTACCTGCACAATATCTAGGTTTCCTGTATTAAATAGGCTCGTAAATAAAATGTTTACTGGCTTACTGGCCTGGCTTACTGGCCTATTGGCCTGCTGGCCTACTGACTTACAGCACGCTCACTCTAGCACTTGACAGCTCGTCTGACTAAGCAGACTGCACGTGATGGGAATCTACCTTGTAACAATGGGAGGGGAGGTCGGTCCTTACCCAGGCTCCACTTGATCAGGCACTCTGACCTTGTCGGACATATGGACTCTATGCATCATTGTATCATCAATCAGCAACCTTGGGTCCTCAGGAAGCTTGATAAGCCTTACTCTTACTTCCCATTGACTCTTGCAGGCTATATTCTTTGTTTTTCCACTTTTTCTTGCGCCTTCTCTTCCTTGCCCTTGTCTGACTAATCTCTCCCTTGTCGCCGCTGTTTGTTCTTGGTGCATGCATCACCTATTGCGTGCAACCTTCTAACCTAATTAACCTCATTCATCCATCCACCTCCTATGCCAACATCCCAGCTCAGCTCCCCGCCATCCGCCGCTGTCGCTGTCATCCAGCCTAGCTCCAACGCTTCGATCAATAAACCCGCCGCTGCTGTACTAGATTGCCGCATCGCAAAGCTTTCCCCGGAGCTCTTCGTGCTGCATCTCCATCGTCAATCGCCGCAAAAATGATGGGATGGTGGTCATCGTCAGCCAATACGGCGTTGGACGAACAGATTGAAAAGGCCACCAGTAGCAGTCTGTGAGTAAACAATACCCGCTGGCTTCGAGACTTCGCCGACCGTCCTATTTACTTAGTCTTGCTAAATGTTGTCACTGCTAGTGAGGATATTGCTCTTAACCTCGAAATCTCCGACGTCATCCGCTCGAAAGCTGTGCAGCCTAAGGAGGCGATGCGATCGCTCAAAAAACGCATCGACAACAAGAACCCTAATACCCAGCTCAGCGCCCTCAATGTATGCAACATCCTGCTCTTTTCTGCGACTGATCTCTCGGCCTTCCAGCTAATGTACTCTTGTCCTTTCCCCGTCTAGCTCACAGATACTTGCATCAAGAATGGCGGTGATCACTTTCTACGCGAGATTGCTTCACGCGAATTCATGGACAATCTCAAGTTTCATCTTGAGGCTACTGGCCCAATCGCTATAAATGCAAATGTCAAGGCCAAGATTCTAGAGCTAATCCAAGCTTGGGCCGCCGCTACTGAGGGCCGTTATGAGCTCATGTACATCACTACAACCTACCGTAGCCTTAAAAAGGATGGGTTCGAATTTCCACCTAAAACAGCTGTGGCTAGTAGTATGATTGATAGTAGTGCGGTAAGTTGCCTCTATTTTCTTCCCTCTGTTAGGAATATACGGGCCATCGCTCGATATCTACCGCCTAATCCACCCAAGTCCCATGCTAACCCACAAGCTCTTTGCTTGCTTAGCCTCCCGAATGGGCTGACTCCGAAATCTGCATGCGCTGTCGCACTGCTTTCACCTTCACCAACCGCAAGCACCATTGCCGTAACTGTGGAAACGTTTTTGACCACCAATGCTCGAGCAAAACACTGCCACTGCCTCACTTGGGCATTGCCGACCCCGTCCGAGTTGACGATGGGTGTTACGAAAAGCTAACCACGCGGAAGGCTCAGCCAGCACCGCCCTCTGATAGATCCCCTACGTATCCCCACAAAACTCGAAGCACCTCTGCTTTGCACCCTCGGAATGCCCGCGTCGACCCTGAGGATAATTTTGACGAAGATTTGAAGAAGGCGTTGGCTATGAGTCTAGAGGAGGTCCGCGCATACTCAAAAGGCTATGCTGAGCCTACCAAAAATACCCCCAAGCAGGTTACCTTTGACTCCGAGGTTACGGTAAATAGCCATGTCCAGGACAGCAGTCAGTCCGTTCATGAAGAAGGAGATGAGGATGAAGACCTCCGAAAGGCCATCGCTGCTTCTCTGGCTGATATGGAGGAGCAGAAGATGATGCATTCAGCTGCTTTGAAGAAGCAGACGGCTGATTCCGACACCAACGCCATTCCCAACTTTGTCCCCCCCAAGAATGACTATGAGTTGACGCCTGTCGAGGCGGAGAACATTAACCTATTTTCGACTCTCGTTGAAAGGTTGCAAACCCAGCCTCCAGGAACAATCTTGCGGGAGCCTCAGATCCAGGAGCTGTATGATAGCATCAGCGCACTGAGGCCCAAGCTTGCACGGACTTATGGTGAAACCATGAGCAAGCACGGTAAGTCTAATTCTGCTGTTACTGTCGGGCTGCCCAATATCAGAAATATTCATCTAACTGACGGCTGATGACAACAGAGACCTTGCTCGACCTACACGCTAAGCTGGCAACTGTGGTCCGATACTACGACCGAATGCTCGAGGAGCGCCTTTCAAACGCCTACTCCCACCATTCTATTAGCGGATATAATGATGCCCGCCAGCCTTCCACCCCCTACTCCTCGATGCCTCCCCCACCTATGCATAATCCCAACGGCCCCGTCGAAAACTTTTACTCATCAAATCCGACTCCTGCTGGATATGGACCGCCCCCTGCTCAGGCCTATCATCAAACTCCCCGGGCCGAGTACACAGCTGGCTATGATAAACCTGCTTCTTCCATGTCTCTCCCTTCCCAGCGCCCCTCACAACCGCCGTCTGTTGAAGCGTGGCAATCATCAACACTGCCCCCCGACACTGTTTACTCACAACCTCCTCCAGCAGCACCCACGGAGAATGGACACGCTCTGGCTCAACAGCAAAACCCCCAGCGCCTGCCCAGCGCCCCCCAAGCAGACCATGATGCTTTGTATTATCACTCAGCCTATCATTCCAATACTCCACCCGCTGATCCGTCGAATGCACATGCCATGTCGCCAATTACGGTGTCTTCGCCAACACAACCATCGGCGCCACCGCCATTGGAAGTTTCGCCTCCTTCTGCCCAGCTTACCCTACATCAAGAGGTACCGACGACACCCTACTGGCAGTCATCAGCATCGGCGCCGCCTCCTCCATCCCAAGCTCATAGCCAGAGCCAGGCTCAGGGCCAAGGCCCACAGCGTCAAGGCTCTTGGCAGCAACAACAGCCGCAGCCGCAGCAGCAGCCGCAGCCGCAGCCGCAACTGCAACTGCAACAACAGCATGTTCCTTCGGGACCGAGCCAGCCTTATAATTCCTATGGAGCTGAGGCATTTCCGTCAGCCCCTCAACATGTTCCTGTAACAGTAGCCCAGAAGCCGGCTGTGGAGGAGGCGTTGATTGAGTTTTGAGTTTAGGGCTTTAGATAGGATGGATATGTAGGCCTCTTGCCAAGTTTGGTGTTCCTTTTTCTTTTCCTTTTTACGCATCTTTATGTTTTTTTGATGGCATGTGTGTGTGTACAAAACGTAGGCATGATGCGACATTTGTCCTTTCTAGGCAACCAATATCGGGTTCTCCCGGTTCGCTCTATCGGCCAGGCTGCATTACAAGTAGTATAATAGGGCGAGCTTGTTGGCCTGGCGAGGAAATTCAAGGACAAGAAGCAAGCATACAGTATGGATTCAGCTGTAAAGGGGTAAGCTTCTACCATTAACGTTAATATACACGCCTTACTGTCGTTTCGTGATTTGTAATGTTACTACAGCTATAGTGGTAATTTCAGACAATTAACTTAGGTAATGAGTCAAACATAGATAGCTGGCCCCTAGAGAAAGAAAAAGGGAAGACAATGCCCGTGCTATCATCACATGGGAAAGCTCTCAGCAGCTTTAAGAGCTTGCGCATATGTGATCCATATCACAAGGAATAGGAAGTTGGCGGTGACAAGACCAGCGAAAGAAAATGGATTCATTCATGTGCCTAGGAGGGCTTTGAGCATGTGTACATGCTGTGATGTGTGACTCGAGGGCAAGATTAGTCGCAGTGTAAGCCACCCTAGCGCGGTGTTTCTTTGACCTCCGGGAAGGAATGCCACCGCAAATAGCCTAAGTTGATTGTCGCATAAGGACGATAAACAGGCTGTATGGCAGTGCATTTGAGTCCCCGGCGTGATTCATGATGAAAGGGATGTATCTATACGCTTTGGGGATATGGTCCCAACACTCAACCAAGTAACACGCTAGATACGTGTTGGTATATCGTCTTGGCAGGGCCTACGAGTCACTGTCACAATGTTTGTGACCTAAGAAAAGGATCGCTAAGGATTCGGGGCTTGTCCAAGGCCGAGGTACCTCGCACCAAGCTGGTTCTTAACGTTCTTTCTTTCCTTTGACGACACACAACGTATATAATAGCGTCAAGCCCCCGCCCCTTCTCCTCTTAAACATTTGCCTTCGTTCGGAAACACTGCCATCGTTTGAGTTCAGCATTCCTATGCTATCCAATCTTGCCGCTTTTAAACTTTTTCTGCTGCATTTTTTACTTGACGTCATTGTTGCCCCCCAGCGTTAAACTATGACCGTCTTTCTACATTTTGTCCGTCACGCACAAGGCGAGCACAATCTCTCGCGTGAGGCCGAGTCTATCCATGACCCGAAGTTGACCGAGCTTGGACACAGCCAATGCGTCAATCTGCAGTCCGTTTTCCCCCTGCACGATCAAGTCACACATCTGATTGCCTCACCTCTGCAACGCACTATCCAAACTTGCCTAGCCGGCTTTCAGCCAGCCTCTAACCGCGGTCTTAAGGTGCTGCTATTGCCAAAGTTGCAGGAGATTGGCCCCTGGGCTTGCGACACGGGCTCAGAACCGGAGATCATTGCGCATGGTTTCAAAGGCTTGGTTGATGTGAGCCGCGTTGAGAAGGGCTGGAATGACAAGCTGGGCGATGAGAGTATCTACAAGGCCGTTATGAGCAGCATTGAAAGCAGGGCCATTGGAGCGAGACGGGAGCTTCAAGCTGTCGCGCGGCAGTGGGCGATGGAGAACCAGAGTAAGGATGCGCACGTGGTGGTCGTATCTCACGGGGCATTTTTGCACTTCCTGACCGAGTGTTTCCACAATATCCCCCAAGAGAATGGTGAGTCGTTGTCCCTCCTGCCCCTCCCCCGCAATTTTAGCAATTTCCTGCTCTTCTCTTTTAGTCTTGCTTCACACATTAATCTAACGCCTTTGTCCGCTCCTTTAAAGCCACTGGCTGGACCAATGCCTCGCACCGCACTTACACCTTTGCGGACACTACCCTTGCCGATAAGAACGCCACCATTGTTGAGACACCAGAAAGCTGGGAGGCACGCAACGGTGATGTCCAACGACCAAATAAGGAAGAAAGCCAAGCCCTACGCCAGAGGTACCAAGAGCTGCTGATGCCTTATCTCAGTTTGGACAAAGCCTCCACGGATGTATCTTCCAAATAAGCCCCGGCCAAGTTGCCGTACGATTATCATGCGATGCAAATATCCAATGGCCTTGGGGAAGGATAGCCAAAATAGAGGAAAGATTTATACATACACCATAAGCCTGGGATGGCTGTGATTGTGCGCTGGTGGCCGTGATGTTGATTCGCTCGTGTAGCTTGGCCTGGCTACGTCAAGTTGACTTACATCACTGCTCTGCCGGGGGGGTGGGGTCTTGTAGCGATGTGCTCATAGCGAGAGTGCAGCAGCCGCCCAGCAGAGCAGAATAGCGTCTGTTCTGTTCAAATACTTATGGTCTATACTGTGACGCGGTTTCTACGCGTTGCGGGGCAAAAAGCCTGCCAAAAATTATACAGGGTTTGGGTTATAGCGGCTCTGTAGACGAAAAGAACGGGGACCGGATCTGTATCCCTTTGGTTCTTGTCTTGAGTTAATTCTGTTTCGGCACATTTTCTCACTTTGCATGTGCAACTTCTTGTTTCGTCAACTGTGACGATAAAACTGCTAGATTGAGTAGCTGCCAGAATAGAAGATCTGGCTGATAACACCTGGCTATTAACGCAAAATTTTCTTGATCTCCTGTTGAAACTTGAATTTCAATTTCATCTCATCTCATATCTTCTCTTCTTTCTCTTCCTCGTCGCTTCTGATTATTGCAAAACAATATCACTTCCTAGGTTTTCGCGTCTCAATGACGGCAGTGTTGCTGCGTTTTTCTGCATTCCTGCATATATAACCTTTTTATCCAACTAGCAGAGCCCTTCTTACATCCCTTTTTATGTTTTTAGTTATCGTCATTTTGCCTCTTGCCTGTCCACCCTCCCTGGATCTTGATCCCTCTTCCATGGCTTCGTCTTTCTCTTGAGTCAGCACATCGTGATTTTAACCGATATTATCGGTTTCTGCCACCAACCTGCATCTCGTCCGTCGTTTGCGCTCCCCCGGCCCTCCCCTTCTATCAAGACGCTTAATTATAATTAACTACCCCCCCCCCTATCAAAACTCGCTTGATAGTGATTGGCCGCCTCCTCTTCCTGCAGCTTTCCAGCTTGGCAGTTTTACCCTCAACTTCAAAACCATCGCACGACTCGATACTCCTACGCCACATCTTCTTCAACCATGGATCTCACCCGGCCTTCCGGCTTCCATGGCTCCATATCCATCGACGCCGACTCAAAAACAGACCTGCACATTCTGAGAGCCAACTCGACGCCAATAACGAGAGCACGAGCCCTTTCTGATAGTAGCCAGTCGACTCCCATTAAGCTATCGCCTTCTCCCCTCATCGTTGAGTCCTGCCGAACTTCCAAAGATGATAGCAGCATAAAGGAGTCAACTGCCGCTACTCCAGTCACACCCATCCGTGCTTCTTTCCCCCGCAAGGCTGCCGGCCTAGCCGTCCAGCTTCCGGCGCCATCACGAGATTTTGGCTCTCCTCTTGGTTCCTCCTCGGTACAACAACCCGTCAAGCCAGCTCCACCCTCACCCAAACTCACCGACCACCCCCAAATTTACTCTTCGCCTACCAATATCATCCCTCGTCGATCCAGAGGACTAGACTTTTCACGTGCCGCTACTAGCTTACACCATTCCACCTTGGCTGAACAACACAACCTAGACTCGTCCCCAACTATTGGCAGCAGCCGTGTTGCCAGCCACCCACATAGACGCTCCGGGGAC
Source organism: Ceratocystis variospora (assembly GCA_038407165.1). Taxonomy (NCBI): domain Eukaryota; kingdom Fungi; phylum Ascomycota; class Sordariomycetes; order Microascales; family Ceratocystidaceae; genus Ceratocystis; species Ceratocystis variospora. The sequence continues at coordinate 35,883 of JAXHKN010000170.1, forward strand.
TACGGGGGTACTGAACAGTCTTCCTCCTCGCTATGGTCTGTTATGGCCGGACAAGACAGGAGCTTGATTTCTGCTACTATGGCTAGCGGTGCTAGAGCAGCTTCCCCCGATACCGATTCTAGCTCTGACAACGACGTTATGGACGAGGATATGGACGAGCCATATATTACAACGCCACACATCCAACGAACTGCTGTGCCCTTGGGCTGGCCGGGGAATGCACCAGTGAACAGTCTGATGAGCTATCGTGACAAAACACGGCCAAAAAAACTACCAAAGCGCAGAATACGAACGCCTATGGGCCTTGGTTTTAGTAGCATTTCGAAATCACCGCCCTCGGGCTTGGCTAAAGATGGCCCTTTGGGCATGGCTCACGGTAGGCGTGATAGCATTAGTTGGCAAGCAAACCAGCTGCATATTTCCAACAGCGACCCAGATGACTCCATGCGATCGTTTGGGGATGGCGCCGACCGTAGTGTAATTCGTAAAGTCACTACGAAACGCGGCAACCTTCTCGTGAGTTTTCCCAGTAGCTATCTCTGGTCCTTGCATGCTAACAGGCTAACCTGAAATAGCCCAAAACCAAAGGCTTTGCCCGCATCAAAGCTGCCCTTGCTGAAGAAACTGCTCCAATTGACTCAGAATCTAGACGTGAGGCTGAAGTGGTCAGACAAGTAATGGAAAGTGACCGGCCCGAGCCGAGAAACATCATGCCCAAGTCTGTTTCGACCACGGCGCACTCTTCTCCGAACCTTGTGCCCGTTGATAGTGCTGACGAAGTTGTTGAGGATGACATGATGATTGAAGCCACTAATGCCTTGTCAGCTGCGTGGAAAAAAAGTCTTCCTCCCAACGGAAAACTGCTGTGGGATAGCATGGCCTCGAAGAGCATTGGCTCTGGAGCACCGTCAAATCACACTACACCCCCTTTGGGACCTATGAGAACACGAGCCATGTCTATTTTGAGCGATGATCTAACAATGGAGTCTCCGCTCCTTACTAGCACTACTCAAATGGATGGAAAGCCTCCAGCTTTATCGCTGTCAGTTAATATGCCCCAGCTACCTACAGCGGCAGAAATCACGCGTCGCATCAACAACAAGAGACGACGAGACGATGATTTTGACCCTATGTCGTTCAAACGGCGGGCTGTGTCACCAAGTCTTAGTGTGCACAACTCGCCCGTTATGCAGAGCCCGATGCAACGTGACATGCCACCATGGGGCCCTAGGCCTACTAGCAACGGAGGAGATCGACCGGCTCTCTTGGGAACAGCCACGAGTTCTTCTAGTGCGAGCATAGAAAGCGGCACTTTGAACAGGAGCACCAAGATTGCAGGCCGAGTTGGATACCAAGGCATGGCAGACACCAATGATGGAATTATGCAGATGAGCATTGAGTAAGCCTGGCTCAACTTAGCACGGTATAGTAAACACAGACGCTGGACATTGAGCGAGCGAGCGCCTTGAGATTTTAGAGGGAGTTGGTAGCTGCTTGTATTACTGTCGCTGGTATAAAACAGCGTGAATTACCAAAGGCCAAAGGGTGGATAGATTGATTTACTGAACTGGCCCCATAGCACCTTTTGCTCTCCTTTTTTTTTTTTTTTTTTTATCTTTCTTTCTTGTCCTCTGCCCAGAGCCCTCCCTCATTGCCATCTAGTCTCAATCTGTAGCTGACAGAATAACGAATTATGACCACCGTTACATTACATATGTGCATATACATGTTGTCATGTTCATAGCGCAAGAAAGACATGGATCAGGCGAGAGATAGGAAACAATATATGATGGTAGTAGTCAATAAACATAAACTGCGGCCGAAAAAAAAGAAAAAAAGAAAAAAAAAAAACCGGCGCGATTCTCGGGTATAAAATACAGCAGAGACTTTTTCCTCAATCAATTCCCTCCTCCTCTTCCTCCGGGATTGTAGATACGAAAAGCCTACGCGCGGGGGAGACAATTACACAAATTTCTACGCATACTGGCCAACTGATCAGCAGCCTTGGTTCTACTCAAACACTCCCTCATCCGGAACACATAACGCTGCTAGCTTTGCGTCCAGCCGTCTTGCAGCTTCCTCTGCCGCGCGTTTCATGCCCGCTACGGCTACAGCACTTGCCGTGCTCGCCACGCTTGCTGTCGTCATGCCTCCAGCGCTTAACACGCTGTCTGCCTCATCGGGCGAGTCCGTTGAATGCATACCCCCTAGGCCGCCTGCAAGAAGCAGTCCAGACCCAGTCGAGCATGTAGTTGAGCCTGATGCTGGGCCTGTAGCTGCAGTAGAGGTCGAAGCCAGGCCTGTCGGTGTGGTAGACGCCCCGCTTGGTGCTGCCCCCGCGCTACTTCCGCCACTAGCAGCATGGTTTTGCCCAGCGCCGTTGGGATTATTGTTGCTCGTTGTGTGTGAATGAGCTGTCGGGCCAGCTCCGCTACCAGAGCCAGGGGGGTTTCGTGAGCCCGCAGACACCGGCTGTTGCGCAAGAGTCGTGGCTACGGAAGGAGGACCAGCAGTCCCAGCTGCCTGGCCGTGCAGTGAGAGTGAGGAGAGCGCTGTGTGAGTGGCGTCCTCTGCACATGGAGAGGGAACAGCTGTCCCGACGCACACAAAGAGAAGACCACAGGCTAGCTCGCGCACAATGACGGCTCCGCCAGCAAGTTGCACGGTGATTGTTTTGGGGCGTGGGCCGGAGCTACGCTCGCCAAGAACATGGGGCGTGTCAGTGTCGGGACTAGCGACAGTAGGCAAGACCAGAGGTGGAACAGATCCGAGAGCAGGTCCAGGGCCATTGTTGCTATAGGCGTGGCCGTGCGGCCGGGAGTGTGAAGGACCAGTGGCATAGGAATAGCCGCCATTTCCGGTGATGGAAGAAGAATCGCTAGGCGCATCGTCCAAATTGTCGCCGTCGCTGTCGCGGGATAAGATGGGCGCGAGTTTGCTTCCAGAAGAGGCATATAGGCTAATCAACGAGGCGGCAACGGTGGCTTGTGTCCGTAGTTCGGCAACGGGGCGGAGCGGCGAGGATACATGGGCGAGGAGTTTGCCCGCAGGCGAGCATAGAAGCACAGTATGTATGTGGTTGGAGAGAGACCGGGCGAGGAAACTGGTGATGCGCTTCGTAAGGAGGAGAGGCGGCGGAGAGGGAGCTGGTTGGGCCATTGTGTGTGTGGGTGTGGGTGGGTGTGTTTGTATGTTTATTCGTTATCGTCTCACTTCAGAGGTCGTGTAGGATGGCAGGCTGACTTCGGGTGATGCGCTCCGCACTCCACGTGATTCCAAAGGCAGCTTTGCTTGTTCGAGGTAGTTTCCCAGTCTCAAATGTCGTAGTTGCAGCGGGACTCGGGGGGGATAAGTCGAGATTAACAGCGAAGTTAGAAAAGAAAAAAAAGAAGGCAGCTACCAAGAAAGCCAACGACCTCAGAAATGCGATAGATGAGGCACAAAAAACGGAAGTTTGGCGGGCAAATGAGTCGTGAATTGTCGGCTTCAAACCTGAGATAGCTAGATGGAATGGAGCCTTGCTAGACTACCTAGGCAATGGCGACAAAAAAGGCGCCAAAATCGCAACCCTTAGTTGTGGTTGAAGTTATCAGCTAAATGAGTTGTATCTGGCACTTGATGCTATATGACGAAGTCGGGTAGTCCATGTAAGTTCCCACAGCGATGATGAAACAATGGGAGAGCTCAAAAAGAAGTGCAGCAAATGCAGCAAAATGCAGGTTTCTAGAAAGAAGAGCAAAAGCAAGCAAAGATTCCCGCCAAGAAAAGAAGAGCCCCCCCCCCCCTCCCCCCCAGATCCCAGATAAATAGTGGGGACACCATGCCGAGCCCACTGCGGGTATTGTATACCCTAAGTAACCCTGGACTACATCGCTCTCCTTCGCTCTCGTTATTAACGGGTCTTCGCTCTCTCAAAGCTAAGGGTAAGTCGAGAGGACGAGTCCAAGTTAATTATGCTGCGCCAAGCTGTAGTTTTGAATCTACTATCGTCCATAACGCCTGTTTCGAAGTTTGCGTATACCGCTGCAACAGTATACTTGAGAACTAGGTGTGTTACACAAGATTAGTCGTCAATCTCACCTGTAGGCCTGTAGGAAACGGGCGGTAAACTTACTCATCAGTGCCAGCTCAGAGCCTATGCAGCTCATCGGACCGCTTCCAAACACCCAAAGCGACTCGAGTAAGTCGTCCATCCTGGTCTCGCTGATTCCAAGCCATCTCTCGGGCTTCCAGGCCGCGGCCTCCTTGAAGACGGCTTCGTCGCGGTGAAGCGAGTAAGCACATGCTGATATCTCGACGTCGCCGGGAATGAAGTACCCCTCAACCGTGAGTCCCGCGCGTGGCGTGCAGCGGATTTGCGGGCCTGGTATGGGGGAGTTCAGACGGCAAGTCTCGTATATAACGGCCGTAAGAACGGGACAAGCATCGAGCGTCTTGTATGATGTTAGCTTGGACTTCCCCGCTATGCCTAGACTGGTCAACTCGTCGCGCAGTAACTTCTGGATATGTGGGGTTCGAGAGAGGTGCCAGAATATATAGGACAAGACGACTGCCGTTGGCTGGTGACCCGCCATGATATGTCCGAATGTTTCAGAAGCAATACATTCTCTTCTCTTCTTCGTGGCTATTTCGTGCAGAGGCGAGTGCTCGCCATTCTCCTCAATCTCGCGCTCGTAGCCATCGACTGTAGCTTGGTACACAGTCGGGATATTTCCCTCCTTGTGCGCTGCCTTCCCGGCAGGAGTGCTAGAAATCTCAGTCAGAGAGTCGCACCTCTCCAGATTCCACGTCTCAAACTTCACCCTCGCCGCCGTCTTTTTATCGTCAACAAGCCCAGCTTTCGTTGACATGCTCCACACATCGGATGCCCTGGGGATCATGTCCGACGCCTTGTCAATACCAAAGATATAAGAAGTGATAAAGTCCAGCGCAACTGCCAACGACAAATCCACAGCTTCAATGCCTCCAGGTTCCTGTGCTTGCTGGAGGAGAGACGGAAGCAGACGGTCGATGAGAAGTGTTTGCGCCTGGGCTCTGAACGCAGCGCTATTGTGCAGATGAGACTTGGTAAAGACTGGCGCGGCAATGCGTCTACGTGAATAATGCGCATATGCATCTCTTGACGAAAGGATATTTGGAATACTGCGACCACGGTTAGAGCAAGTTGCACCCGCTACCCACAAACATCGCGTCCATACGTACCGGTGATACCCCGTAAACTCTTGATACCAGCGGGCCTTGTGGCTTGGCTCATAAAACACAGCACGTACGATCTCAGGCCCGTCAATGCTTACATGGCGCGGGCCAATCAGCACAACCGGGCCCAACCGCCGGTGCACATCTGCCTGCGCTGCAAGCGAGTCCCCGCCCTCAGGAAGTAGCAGGCCATGACGTACCGCCATGATCCATAGTGGCGAAAAGCGCGCACTGGGATGTGCACTGGGAATCTTGCGGAGCGGGGATAGCCATAGCGGATATACTACTAGTTTGTAGACTAAATACGCCGCGACTAGCCCGCCGATGTAGTTGGTAAGGAAGTTGGCTTTGGCCGTGGCAATAGGTGTGGGTTGACTGGGGAGGAACGCCGGCGAGGACATTGCTCTTTGTGTATGTGTGTCCTTATATGGTTCTCTAGATCTATCTCGGTACGTATAGTATGCTGGACCAAACAGATTCGTGTCCTTTTGCTTCACAGACCGAGAAAGTGAATTATAGTGAAATGAGATGGCATGAAATAAGGAAACGCTAGGAATGAAGAAACTGTGAAAATAAAGAAACTAATATCATGACGATTGGGATGCTATATCCAAGTTAAAATAAGCATATCGCTAAAACCAAGTCCATCTTATGTACAGGTTGTTTGATTGGACAACATAATATCTTCACCTGGCCTCTCACCGGGCGGCTAAACTACGGCTAATATCACAGGTAGAAACCCTTCTCACCGAGAATTACATCATCATCACAATCAGCTTGCAACAAACAAACAATTCATTATCAACACTTATTCTTTTCTAAACCAAAATAAAGAAGTCAGATTCCCAAGTAAATTTCCAAAACCAAATACCCAGAGTCCCTGTTCTGCGTCCAAGCTATATAAACTACTTGTTGAGAATGGTGCTCTTTTCATGATATCAGGTCCATTGGCCGCAACATTTGTTGGAACAGTGAGCTGGGGTTCTCCAGGCAGGCTGCATACGCATCGAGAGCATCCGCCATGACGTTGACGACTTCAAAGATATGCGGGGCTCTGAATGTTCTGCTCCAAATCTGGAGCACCGTTTGGGCCAGTCTGCGGACTGTTGGCTGGTCAAGAGGATCAATCGGGGCAGCAAGCTTCCGGATTGTATCATCAGTTGACAGCGACGGGTCAATAGGCCCCGCATGGTCTGTTTCTCCAACCACCTGACGAATCATTTCCACAAGGATGCTCTCGTCTTTAGTTGGCATCTTTTGGGAGCTTGTCATTCCAATCGTTGTGAGCCAGCGAGCCAGAAGCGTAGCCGACTCAAAGTTGCACACTGCAAACTGCGAGTTAGTTTCTGATGACTACTGAGGGGAGGGACTAGCTAATCTTACATAAATGCTGGATACTCCACTCAGAGTTTGACGATTGCGATACAAATGAGACACCAGTCTTGATGAGCAAGGTTAATGAATGCAAGGCATGAAACACCGCCCGGTTCATTCTCTCATTACGAGCCAATGGCTGAAAGCTCCGCGATTGAACCTGGTAGTTGGACAAGGCCTTGGCAAGTGCATTGGGGTCGCGTGTAGCAAGAGCTTTACCCGAATGCGAGTCTGTGTAAAGCTTGATACCAGCAAGCCGCACCAAAGCCGTCGCATTGTGCGCAATCTGCGTGGCTGGGTGGTTGGAGTCTTCAAAGTTGTATGTGCCATTCTCGGCAGCACGGACACGTTGTCGTTGGTTAAAAGCAACTTCCCACGTCCTTATAGCAGATGTGATTTCATCAACGTCATCCAATTTCAAACTGCGAGAGGCATCAAACTTGGAGCTTCCGCGGATGGCAGACTGCTTGAGGAGCCAAATCTGCTGCATCAAGGCGTGAGCCAAAATATACAGACCAAGTGTAGTGACCTGCAATATTTCACCAGACGTTCCCTTGCCCAATATATATGCAAAGGCATCCTGAAGAGTCATATCAACTCGTGGCTCCGTACGTCGAGCCTGCTGCCAACTCCACTCGTTTTCGGCCCTCCAAATCTTCCCTGACTGAGGCAAAGACAGAAAAAGCTCCGAAAACAAAATATTGGGAGGGTCATCGTACGCAATGCTCGAAAGGTTGAAGTAGCAAAAAGCAATGATTTTAGTTCGAATGGCCTTTTCGCGCCTGACCCAGGTTTCCCAGTTGCAGTCAGCCTCAATCTCAGGGTCGGGGCCGAGCCCATCTTCACGAAGCAACATGGCCAAGGTACTCTGCAACGATGTCGATTCATTCAAAACAGCCTTGGCATTCCATAAGCCAACAGCAAAAAGTAGCAGAATGGCCTGGATGGTTTCCAAACGAGCATCGGGTGTATTTGGTGTGCTTCAATCATGTTAGATACTAATGTTTCGGGCAGGAAGGGGGGGGGTAGAGAATTTCTCTATCGGCAAATACGTATACTCACAATGTTTCTCGATGCCCATCCATCAAACCTGGTCTATCTTGATTGTTTGAAGAGAACATGTGTCGAACGCCCATTTTAGGTGATGGAAGGGCGGAGTTGATAGTATAGTTGCTAGACGTAGGGAGAAGAGCTTTGACTTCTGAGCTGCGGCGGCGGCTGATTTGCTCCATGGCAACAGCCTTGGCAGCGTACCACAGAGAATAGCTTCGATGCGGTTCAAACCGATACTGCGCCCCAACAGCTGCTACAGCAAGCAGGAGTTCGGGAGCCATGAGGGTAATGTGAAGGGTTGGGAGATGTAGAATAGGAAGGTTATCATTGATACCCAAAACATATCCATGGAGATAGCGGATCAATGTATGTCGAGAGGGGAATATAAAGTCTGAGGGAAGTACAGAATTAAAGTCTTGAACTTTGGCCTTGACCGAATCATAGTCGTTGGGCGTCAGGTGACGGAGAAGAGGAATACGGTGCTGTTCATCGATCGTGCTTAAAAGCTGGGGCTGGGGATGTTTATCGTGGCCGTCTGGCTGAGGCGATCCCACTCGTGAAGGGAAAGCAGAGTTTGCCTTGGAGCCCATGACTCGCGCCCAAGTGATAGGGTCAGTCGTGTCAAACACTGGAGCTAGATAGGCTGAGCTGAGATGAATTTCATCCAACAAGTTGAATTCCAGGGGCATTTGCATCGAGGGGACAGACGGTGGGAAAGATGCGGCTGAAAACGGATCGTCATCTCTGGCACGATTGGCAAAGCTCACGTGGAGGCCGGGTGTAATATTGTCCAGGCCAGGAAGAAGTTCGGACTGTTGTTCGCCGACCGGTAGGAGTGGAGCTGAGGAAGCAGCCATATCAGAAAGCATTTGCAGATTGGCATCGTTGGAAATGACAGAATTGGAAGCTAGGGTAGGTACAGATACGTGATTTGCCATAGTGAAGGGTGGAGGAGGGAGATGAATAGACCCACGAGAGTACCCGGAAAAGTTGACAGGCGGTAGCCTGTTATCAAGGTTGATGGAAGATCCATTGAGAGGAGGCTGGATAGGCTGGTTGTTAACAGGTGATGTGTCTGCATCAACAGAGGATGAGCCCTGTGTCTGAAACTGCTGTTGCTGTTGTTGTTGTGATCGCGATTGCTGCTGCTGTGACTGTGGCTGCTGCTGCTGTTGTTGTTGTTGTGACTGTGGCTGCTGCTGTTGTTGGTGGAAGGTTTCGTGGTATTGAGTAGGCGAGCGCTCTTTATCTTTCGATGCCGCGTTGGAGGCTCGAGACGCCTTACGCGACTTGCTCAAAAGCTTGGGAGGGACATTTTGGTGAACCAACTTTTCATGTCGTGAGAGAAGATCTCTGATATCCATGTAAGTAAAGGGCCAAAAATAAAAGTGGGATAAAGTGGGGTAAGAGTGAGAGTTGGGTATAGACAACGGGCAGGTATAAGTTTATGATGAAGATGGTAAGAAGACATGATCATGCTAGCTGCGGTGACAATGATTTGCGCAGGTAAAAAGAGAATGCAAGATAAGGGGGGGGGGGGGGGGGGAGGGGGGAGAGGGCGGAAATGAAAAAAAAAAACGGAAATATGGCCAGGTTAGACAGATGTGGATAGCCAGCCAATAGTACGGGCAAATACTTTGGGCGAAGCACGGTACGATAAAGGTGACACAGGGAGAGTCGAGTTTAGCCTTCTTGGATGGATGGAAAACGACGTGGGGACTATTCGAGTCGCGCAAGAAAGTTATGGTTGAGGAATAAAGGACGGACACACACAGTCTTGAAGCCAAAAAATGACACAAAGCCTGGGCGAACTAGGCGCTCTCCAACAGCAGAAGGGAAAATAAAGGGGTGGGGAAATATAGCACAAGTGAACAGAGTTAAAATACAGTGCAGCCTGGTAAGAAAAAGGATAGATAGGACTTCCCATCTCCAAATATTTGTTTGTTTGTAGTCTTGGCCGCTACACTCACTGTCATAAACAAACTAGCCCTATTGTTTGATTCGGAGTAGCAAATATGGCGGAGAATATGGCGCGAAAAAAATAAAAGACAGGAAAAAAAAATAAAAGCAGACTCACTTTCTACCGAAGCATTTATCGCAGCCGGGGACAAGACAATTAAAGGGCTTTTCCTTAGTATGGACTCGGATGTGGCGCTCTAGATGCTCGACTCGTCTATTATGTGCGGTTAGAGTGTATTACGTGGTTGGCAGTGTGCCGGGTGCTATCGAGCCTGACTTACCGAAAAAGCTTGCTGCAATACTGACATGGAAGCGTTTTAGGCTTCATCTGCTTGCCTTTGCTGTCCTTGATCGGGGCACGTGAGTTAGCTTTGGCCGAGCTCGAGGCAGCCTTTGGATGAGGCCGATGCGACATTGGGGTAGATGAGGGTGGTAACAACAGAGGTAGGTGATGAGGTGGTGATAGTAGCTACTGTGAGAGACGGTTGAAGTATACCATGGGTAAGAGATGAGGGAGGACGGAAGACCAGCCAGATAATTATTTGCGAGGCGGGGTGATGAAGCACGCAAGATAGGGCGTGTCCAGCGTTCAAACAGCGAGAGCTTTCACCCTGCAGAAGAGGGCTTAGATCGAGAAGTCGTTTGGGGGTGTCTTAGTGTTGGTGATGATATCTTCGATTAGGGCCGTCGGTCGTAATGGCGGGTATGGGGAGCTGTGCCAAGGTCGGCAGTATATTTCTGGCGACGGCGACAAGATCCTCTGCGGCTTAGGGTCAGTTGGAGATAGTTGCAGAGCCAGAGTTGGAGTTGTCTGCCGATTGTATAAGTATGTCTGCGGCTGGGCTAGAATATAGAATATAGCGTCGAAATAATCGAAGTTGACCCAGGGAGGTCCTCGTGTTTGGTGGGACAAGGCAGATGACAATTCAAGTCAAGTGGCCAAAACTAAATGGATGGGAAGAAACAGGATGTTAAAATGATAAATGATCGATCGTAGGCCTTGTTTGGTGTCCTGGAGCCAACAACAATAAGAACAAGAGCCTGTAAATTCACACACATGCAAAATTATTGGGGAGGAGAGAATAAGGCGAAAGATAAAAAGAGGAAGAAAAAAAGAGGAAATGTGGAGGTGGGGAAGACAAAATGACCCAATTATCTGAAAATGGCAATGGCCTGGGGAATGGAGAATGGAGACTAAAAATCTGGGGAAGGTGCGGCGACAAGAAGAGAAGGAGGAGAGAGGAGATCAAAGCAAGAAAAAGGAAGGAGGAAAGAAAGTAGAAGGAAGAAAGAAAGAAGAAAAAAAATAAAGAACAAGGGGGAAGGGGAGCGGAGGAATGGGGGAATCTAGGGAATAAAAAGGACAAGCAGGAAGCAGGCGAAACAGCAATACGCCCAGGAAAAATAGCAAGAGAAGAAGGTAGCGTGTACTGTTGAGTGAAAACTCCGAGGGAAAGAAGTCACAGCTCTGCTGCTGCTGCTGCTGCTGCTCCTGCTGCTCCTGCTGCTCCTGCTGCTCCTGCTGCGCGCAGGCAACTACCCAGTTTCCCACAAGCTTGGGCCGGTCTCGTCCAGTCATTTGGCTGGAGAAGTACTTTTTTTTCGGTGTTTGTCTTTTTTTCTTTTACTTTCTAGACACGCCTATGCCGGATGTTTGCATTCATCAGTTGTATCCTGTCCAGGTTCATCCTCATCTGCCCCCTCTCATTTACTTAGTGCTTGCAAGCTATCCCATGACTACATATGACTAGTACAACCTGAGCTGGCTGGAGAGGCTCTGCATGCCCTGGGCGAATCAGAATGCGTTCCCAAGCACTCAAGTACACGTATGCAACATGGTTCTCTTTCACTGGGGTGTTCTGTGGCACCAAATTGTGACTTGATTGGTACCAAAAACATGAGGCCTGGCGGATTCCATTCATGTTGACCCGTTCTTGCATAGGCTAGTACTCGAGCGCTTGTATAGACCCCTTTCCAGAGAATGCGGGGGAAGTCACGGACGGCCCCATCATGGGTATGGGTGAGATTAGTCAGTGAGTGCTTGATAATTTGTAACTGACATGAGGCTAATCGACGGGCCATGTGATAGTTAGGCGGAATAATAGAAGGTAATAAATCGGAAGTTGCTTTCTTTTTTTTTTTTTTTTTTTTTTTTCTACTTTTTTTTCGGCCATATGTCTCCTCTCGCGG
>JAXHKN010000017.1:0-103374 GCA_038407165.1 Ceratocystis variospora
GCCCCCCCCCCCCCCCCGCCGCTTGCCAACATGCATTTTCGCAATGCTCTGGCTTTTGCTGCACTTGTCAGCGCTGCAGCAAATGCCAATGACCTTTCGCACTCTGCCACCCACCTTCGTGCTCCTCCGTCTTCATCTTTCTTAACATTGTGGGCTTGTACATCCCCACTAAAGTCTCTATTCAAAAACTACTGCGACGATCGCCTTGATTCCGGGCATCCGAACGATGACATACTGTCAAAATACTCGAACCATGTGCTCCTACGCCTTAAAATATCGACTGTCGAGGAACACAAGACTTTCTACGATGCCGTCAATGCGCTTTTGTTGGATGTGTGGTCAGTATCCAATGGCCATGTCGATGTCAGAGTGCCTTCCAATGACGTCAAGTCACTGATAGGTCTACTACCTGAAACTATGCAACACGGCATATCAACTTTGTCTCATGACCTAAGTGAGAATATCGCAAATACATATCCAAAGGCATTCCTAGACCAGTTGCGCTTGTCGCAAAAGCACAACGCAGCTGCATCTTACTCGGAAAGTGTCGTCACAGCTATCTCAGCCACAAACGATGTTTTCTTCCAGGATTACCAGCCGTTGCCTGCAAGTAGAGCTTCTTCCCCATCACCCATCTATTTGTTCTTTCTACTAACTCAAATGTCATTGCTGATCCTATAACAGGTTATACGCAGATGGATTGACCTCCTACAGGCCATGTTCCCAACTCACGTCAATTTAGTCAAAATAGGAACGTCTTTTGAAGGCCGTGAAATAACTGGTATCCGTATCGGAGTCAATGCCGACCCTTTAAATGAAGCGCCCCGCAAGACAATCTTAGTGATAGGCGGCCTGCATGCTCGCGAATGGGTTTCAACATCAAGCGTCAACTACTTAGCCTGGGCTTTTGCAACTCGCTACAGCAAAGATCATGTTGTCACCAAGATTGTCGAGTCTTTTGATATCATCTTTGTGCCCGTCCTCAACCCAGACGGGTTTGAATATACATGGTCTAGCGATCGTCTATGGCGCAAGTCGCGACAGCCAACTGACTCGCAAGACTGCCACGGCTTAGACCTAGATCACACCTTTAGCTTCGGATGGGACGGTTCTTCAGTAATGCACAAGAATCCGTGCTCCGAAGGCTTTGCTGGTGTAAAACCGTTTGACGCGATAGAAACCCTTGAGCTTTCAAACTGGGCTCGCAACGTCACCCAAGACAATTCAACCCACTTCATCGGCCTGATAGACTTGCATTCATACTCGCAGCAAGTGCTCTTTCCTTATTCTCATTCATGTCATATTGAGCCTCCCAATCTGGAGAACCTCGAGGAACTTGCTGCTGGCTTGACAAAAGCAATTCGACTTTCTGATGGCGGCATGTATACTTTTGCGTCCGCCTGCGAAGGCTCCCTCACCAGATCTAGTCCCCATCTGGAAACTGGAGGTGGTTCTGCCATTGACTGGTTCCATCACGAGATGCAAGCCCACTACAGCTACCAGATAAAGCTGCAAGACACTGGTGTCTATGGATTCCTTCTTCCCCGCGAGTACATTATTCCCAGCGGGGAAGAAATGTTCAGTGCTTTGAAGTATTTTGGTGACTACCTTCTTGGAAACAACGGAATTGAGCATCCTAGCCTTTCTGGTGCCACTACAGATAGCCAGGATGTCTTGTCTACGGCAGACAATCACGAGCTCAAACACCGTCATCGGAAGTAGCAAGTAGGCGTACACGACCGAGCTGTACCTTCAGGCTTACATTCATTTGCCGCTGTCCTATGTAGCTTTTGAATTTGTATTAATCATTTAGCCGAGAATAAGCACGTGACTCCTATGTGATAATGTACGTGTCCGATTTTATTAGAACATGTTTGGAATCGTGTTGGGAAGCTTTCTATGTGTAATGTTGCACGAAATATCATGCTGTTTGCCAGTGCCAGTGCCAGTATGGAACCCGTGGCACTACCAATAGCGGGGTATTTCTAGTTGCCTAGAGCAAACATAACGCTCGTAAACATGGCCATTGACTTGATGGCAATGTCAGTGAAGAAGCCAAGGTAGGCACCTCCAAGACGACCCTCGGGACCGTTCACCGCGTATCCTCTGCCATAAAACACACGGCTAACGATCCACAGTGCACCGAGCGAAGCTGAGGCCACAGGGTAACGCAGACCTGAAATCAGCAGGGCGCCAAGCCACGACGTATGAGCCTCGCAGTAGTTCAAGTGAGCGCGTTGAGCTACAGAAATCACATAATTAGGACATAAACAACCTTTCAAGACAGACGATGAAGATGGGGAACGAGCTGCCATCATGATAGTAGCACGGTGGCACAGTAGCACCTACCACAGTTGAACTGGAAAGCCTTGGGATCCTTGGCCGCAAGTTCATCATTGGCATAAGCAATAGGATACTTGATGCCAGCAGCTTTGCGATAAGCCGAAACTTGGAACCCCAAAGCAGTGTTCAAGAAGAAGCTAGTAGCAGCAACGCTAAGGACGTAGCTATGAAACGGGGTTAGCCCTACGCCATATCCATAGTTGTATGCTGGGCTCTTCTTGCATCACAAGATGGGAGGAGGAGTACGGCTTTGTTTGAGAGATTAGGGGGTTATTTAGCATACCCAAACTCGCGAGGGATCTCGAAAATAACAGACATTGTCAACGAATGAATAAAACTGCGTGTTTTTAAATTATGGCCGGAAGTTATCGAATAAGAAACCTGAGAGTTGGGAATGCACGTATCCGTCTATTTATCTTGTTCCCTTTTCTTTTTTTCTTTTTTTTTTTCTTTTTTTTTTTTTTCTCTCCTGAGGCCAGCTTGATGATTAGAATCCCATTTTAGGTAGAAATCTCTAGTCATGGACACGATTATTAAGCATAGTCCTACAAAGCAATAGAGGCGTTACCTTTGATGAAATATTGTTCCGGATTCTTAGGACTTTCATTGAAATGATGACAAACATTCAACGCCCTGATTAGTAGATCATTTCATTGTAAATGACGTCCTAGCTAATTCCCTAGCAACTGGTCAATCAATGATTTACAACCGCCATTGACCACCAACATCCATCATACGAAAAGCCTAAAACATAGAATCGTGAAACAGTTGCATTCCCAGAGGTGGCACGCAAACAAAGAAGCACCATGTAGTGAAAAGATCAACCGCACACGTTGCTTAGTGTCAAGTTCAATGCTACATCCTCACTTTGATCACTTACTATTTATTGTCTATACATCTTCAAACTCCATATCATCATCCTCGCTTTCGTCAGATACAGGCTCCTCCAGCTTAACCTTCTTAGCCAACCTATTATCATCTAAATCTGGCACTGCTATAGATGGCGCATCTATTGTGACAGCTGCAACGACATCTTCAAAGTCATCCTCATCCTCATCGGACCCTTCTTCTTCATCTTGCAGCTTGAGACGTTCCTGCTCTTCTTTGAGGCGCAGGAAATAATCATCAATTGCAGCATGGTCCTTGTTTGCGTCTGCCTGGGCGGCCAGAACCGCCTTGTCATCTTCTTCGGGTTTGATCACGGGCAGGGAGGAGTCGTCGTTGGCATTTGCCGAGAAAGAATCCCCCGTAACCGTCGAGTTGGACATCCAAGAGGGCAAGGCGTTTTGCTGCGCAATCTTTTCCTTGCGTGTTTTTTCCGCAGCAACTTCGGCATCAGTAGGCCCATCTGAGGCGGAAATGCTGACTTCAAGTGACTTAGGCCCGGTGTTTGCAAGGCCCTTAACAGCGGTTGGCCTTGATATACCAATATCTACGGGCATGGATGTAGCCCCTGGATTGGATGTATCTCTCAACACTGGCCGCGAGTTGGCTAGCGCGTGTTCAAAGTTATTGTCTGGCACAAAGACGCCATCAATTTGCTGCAGCCTTTCTGTGATGAAGTTGATCTGGTTGTTCATGCGCGTAGATTGTTCATGACCTGTTGCGTTGCGTTCAAGGTCATGAACAAGTGGGCTTCCGCATCTCTCACATAAAAAGCCTGCCGATTCATCGAACGAAGAAAACACTTCGAGGTTTGTGTAATCGGCACCGCAGGTATTACAGAAATACTCCTTCTTTTCTGTTATCGTAATCGAGTTCCCTTGAATGTCTTTCGTAATAGTATATACACGCCACTTGATTGCATCAAGAGTTTGGCGATAGTCGATGTAATAGTATGTTTGGGTGACTGGTCGCGTTTGACCTTCGCGTAATTCTGGACGGCCAAATCTGTAGAATACAATTAATTAGTCGTGGACTAACAGCATTTGAGTTGAAGTTTGAAGATGTGCTAGCATACTTGTGAATTAGACGCTCCTCTAACAGCTTGCCTACTAGCTTGTGGAGATCTTTGATATTCATGGACATGATATAGGCGAGGTCATTGTCGCGAAGGCTGTAAGTGGGATTAAGTGATTAGTTTGCCAGCTTCAGGATATAGATTCGGAGGCAATGAAATAAATGGCATTATTTGACCTACGCAGAGTGTGTGATAACAGCATCCACGATAATGATGTGCCGGGTCTCATAAAAAGCCCGAGTCACCATGCGGACGAGATTTTGGGCGAGGTCCATTGCGAGTATGTGCTTGATGATAGGAAGCTTTAAAGAGCACGATGATGCTGAGTAATCAAACCCGTATAGAGTACGATTTTTACGACAAAAAGAGAGGGCGTAGGTTGAGGTGAGGCACAAGAGGCGCAATCAGATGAATTTTTATTGTGTTTGGTGAAGAACAAAGATGAGGAGGATTGAGCTTGAGCGTATAGTGCGAGAAAAAGCAAAAGGGTGGAAGAGAAAAAGCGAGCGACTCAAAAAGCCTGGAACATAGAAACGAGTGTAATATATTAAAGTGTCTTCTGAAGCGAGAAGAACAAGTGATCTGGATATGGAAGTGTAAACGGCCATTTTCAAGTTCAAGTTTAGATGGCGTAGGACGTGATACTAAATCTGCTTCCTCAGCCTTGCTCCACTTTAGACGTCATTGGCTGCTCGTATAATACAGCCCAGCAATATACGCAACTTCACATAGCAATACTAACAAAGAAAATGCATCAAGATACTGAAAAGAAACAATCATTTATTGGTTCAGAGATCAAATAGTCTTGATCATTGCGAATATCAGATATCAATCACACTTGAGATGAGAAAAAAAAGAAGAAAAAACCTAGCTCCTGTGCATGACATCAAACACACATCCACACCTGAACGCCATGTAATCTACAATTGACTACATACACCTATAAAAGCCCTGTCTCTATCAACTTCAAGTGTATTTGCGCAACTATAGAAAACCATGTTAGCACAACAACATAATATAGATAATATGAAACCGTGAAAATCAAAACTTACATCCAAGGTCATGGTCTTCGAGCTGTTGACATCTTGGTCGCGATATACCCCAACCAAGCTCTCGCTGTCTTGGAACAGGCCAGCTTTCAGACTGATCACGATAAACTGCATACCAGGACCTGCATGCTCGCGAATATACTTCTTGATCTTTCCCACATTGGCGTTGTCAAGGGCAGCATCAACCTCGTCTAGCACGAAGAAGGGACTTGGTTGGTAGCTGTGGATGGCAAATAACAAAGCTAAGGCAGCCATTGTCTTCTCACCACCGGAAAGATGTTCCATATCACGGAAGCGTTTAAGCGGGGGCATGGCATGATATTTGATGCCAGAGAGATACGGTGTGTCGGTATCTTCTTCAATGTCGAGATAGGCCTGTCCACCAAGAGGATAGGCCTCCGAGCGAGTAAGATCACGGTAAACATTCGATATTTGCTCCTGAATATGTGTAAAGGCCTTGCTGAAAAGTTCAAAACGCAGAGCCTTGACCTCATTGAAAGCATCGCGAGCCTGCTTGTGCTCATTTCGAGCATCTTCAAAGTCACGTTCGGTAGACTTCAGACGACCCTCGACACTTTCCAGGCGTTCAATGGCACGCATGTTGGGGTTGAGCTTTTCAAGTTCTGCCGTCAAGGCTACAACCTTCTCTTCCAGCCCTTCCTCGACGCTGGGATCGTCGGAATCTTTGAGATCGTCATCTAGATTGTCGAAATCAATCTCGATACCGTGATCTTGCATGGCAGCATCCATCATCTGTTCGTCCTCATCCTCTTCGTCTAGCTCCATCGCATCAGGGTCGGGGACAAGAAGAATGTTGTCTTGGTTGGGAAGGTCATCCAAGGATCCACTAGCAAGAGGGACATTGATCTGCTCCATTTTACAGCGACGCAAAAGATTGAACTTGGCATTGCCCTGAGTTTGAACCACGCTTTCCAAAGCACTGATTTCCTTCTGAAGTGCATCGATCTCTCTGCTGCGTTTCTGGAGCTCCTGGCGAGCCTCTGCCACTTTTTCTGCCTTTTCATCAAGTTCGGAGCGGTACTCCTCAAGAGTTTGCTTGAGTGCATCAAGCTCCTCTTCGGCCACAGCAAGCGACTTCTGAATCTTCGTCTTTTCGCTGTTGTATACCTTAAGGTCTTTCTTGCGCTTCTGCAGCTGGGCTTCGAGGTTGGAGACACGAGCCTTTGTGGCGTCACATCGGCTGTTTTCCCACTCAAGGTTTCCGTTGAGCCTTTGCTTCTGAGCGCTGAACTTGCTGCGCTCTTCGGCAATTTCTTGCTCCATGCTACCCTGCTGAGCATCATAGTCTCGGATATCACTGTAACCAAGACGTCTGCAAAACTTGGCAAAAATGCTATCCTCAACCACGGATATTTCTTTCTGCAGCTCAGCAACCCTTTCACGGATTCGCGCGAGAGCTGCACTTTTATCAGCAAACTCAGGTTCCAGATCCGCCAGCTTTCTTTGTTCATTATCAGCGAGTTTGGTCACGTTAGAAATATTCCTCTCTAGGGCGTCAAGTTCATTCTTAGCGAGAGCATGGCGCTGCTGGAGACTAGAAAGTTCGTTTTGAAGGGCCTCCTCCGCATTACGCTCGCGGCGGGGCAGCTTATCAAGCTCTTCTTTGGCAGCCAGTATGGCGCGTTCCAAGTTTTGGACGTCGTGCTCTTCAAAACGCCTCTTGCCTTTTTCTGGGCCACGCCCTCCAGTCATAAGTCCTGCCTTGTGAATGACATAGCCCTCCAAGGTGACTGCTTTCACTGGTGTCTTGAGCGTGACGCGTCGGGCGATTTCCAAACTGTCACACACAACGGAATTTCCACAGGCGTAAGCCATGGCACGCTCATAAACAGAATCAAAGTCAATGGTGTCAATAGTAAGACGAGCGCCATTGATACCCTTGATGGCAGTGTTAACCGCATTGACCTTAATGTTGTCTAGAGGAATGAATGTTATGGGAGGAAAGCGATGCTCTTTGAGGTATTGGACACATGAGATACCCGTTTTTTCAGTGTCAACAACAACCGAGTCGAAATCGCGGCCAAGCGCAACAATCACAGCTTCATCGAACTTCTTTTGCTTGGGCTTGCAAAGGCTGCCTATACGGCCCTTTACTCCGGGATAGATGCGCTTGAGGGACACGACCATTTCTTTCATGCGAGCCTCACGATCGTTTTGTCGTCTTCCATCATCGGCTTCACGGAACTTGGCAGATAGACTTTCGATCTTCTCTTCCAACTCTGTCCGTTTTTGATTTGTCCGTACTCGCTCTGATTGCATTTGGTTGAACTGCTTTTTTCTGCTGTCAATTTCCTTTGCAAGTTGCTTCACAGCAGAATCAGTAGAGAGCTTGCGTTGATTCAAAGAATCAAGTTCAGTCTTATGCTTTTCGAGGGCGGTCTTGGCAAGATCAATCTTGCCTTTGAATGTGCTAACTGTGCTCTCATCTGTCTTTTGCTGGCGGACAAAATTGGAGAGATTTGACTGGATTGAAGATGTTTTTGTGTTCACTTGGTGTCGTAGAGCTTGATACTCTTTACGGTCTGCGTCGGTGACCTCCTTGCCTAGCTTCTTCATGCGCTCGTTGTATTCTTTTTCGTAAAGTTGCTCAGCCTTCTCTACAGTAGCAAGATCAGACTTTGTTCTGTTGACCACATCCTGATATTGTTTGACGTCCTTTCGAGTCGTTTCAAGACGGTCGGTAAGATTAGCATACTCTTGATTGATCGTTTGGATCTTTTCTTCGATAGGAATCAAGCCAGTCTGGTTGCTTTCCATGTCACGCTCCTTCAGGCGAATTGCTCGCTCAATCTTGCCAATTTCTCTACTAGTAGAGGACTGATCCTTCCTGGCTTCCTCAAGCTTCCTCTCAAAGGATTCTACATTGCGGCGGTGTTCTTTGAGATCTTCCTGGTGATTGCGTATCTTGGTCGTGGACTCGTCCATGGTAGTTTGGATATGGTAGAGCTTCCAAAGGGTTCTCGTCACAATTGCGTCGTCACGTTCGTCAGTTTTGCGCTGGAAATTTTCAGCTTCCTTCTTCTGCTCCTGGTATTGCTTGATCTCGGAGTTGATGCCACGACGGCGCTGGAGTTGGTGGTTCGCGTTTTCGGCAGCAACATCAGCTTCAGCTTCGAGCCTCTCATACTCAGCTTTGTAGTCGAGACTGCCTGAGATTTGTTCGATTAACCGAGTCAAATCTTGAGGTGATTGGGCAGCAATGGCCTCTACATCGCCCTGAAACACAAGGAAGTTTCGTGCCTTGATGAGAATATTTTCCGCTTCCAACGCCGCATTATACTGCTGTGCCGTGACAACTCGTTCGTTGATTCTATATTCGCTTGATCCTTGGGTGGTGATAGAGCGCTTCCATCTGACCTCCTCGCCTGCATCATCTTCATAAACGGCCATGACCCATGCGGTTCTAGGATCGTTTCGCGAGGACTTGTCAGAAGATTCGGCGTCTTCGGCATCGTGTGATTCCTCTGTAGTAGCCGAGCCGTCATCGTTAATCTTGGAAGTTTTAAGTACACGACCTCGATACACAAGATCTTTCAAGTGCGCGGATCTAAGATGGGATGACTTTATTCCTAGGACGAAGGATATGGCATCCATACTGGGGTGATTCGTTAGAAGAAAGACCAACATGTACTGGCGCATTTGAATTTGACAAAGCTTACGAATTTGACTTTCCAGATCCATTGGGGCCGATGATGGACGTGAAGTAAGAGTCGCCAAATAAGAGCGTATGATGGCCTTTATAGGACTTGAAGTCTATATAGCTACTATGTTAGCTTCCAATCATAAACCAAACAAGAATTGAGAGACAGGGCAATCAATTAGCTCCAAGCAAACGTACTGCAAAGCTCGAGTCTAATGAGCTTGCCCATTTTCGCGGGTTAAGCTTAGCTGTAGAACTAGATGGTGAGCTAGTAGTTTTCGGGAGCGAATGCCTAGTGCTATAACCGGTGAGAACACCGACGACGCGATTTCTCAGCTGAGAAAAAAGAAAAGGAACTGGGTAAGTTGGTGTTGACGACGAGTCTCAAGATCGCGGGGTGGGCTCTCGAATGCGCAACTCAGGCTGCGCAGGGAAGCAACAAGGGGATTAAAATAAGGATTATAGAAATTCAGGGGAAAAAAAAAAAAAGTCCTGTGAAGTCGAAGTATGTCGCATAAAAAGCAAAAAACCTGCAAGAATATAAAGCAAAACAGTTTGTCGTTGGGTTCTCTTCTTGAGTAGATATCAGAAGCCCTAAAATTAAGCCAGCCTTACAATGGATCGTTGGCAAGTCTTGAGAAGACGACGCGTTTCGCGACACATTTAGACATTACATAGAGTAACGGTAAACGCGCTTTTTTTGTAGCTAAATGACAACCTCAATTTGGTCCTCACTCTTCAGCCTTGTCTAACAGGTCACATGACTCGGTAGCTGGAGCTTTGGGCAACATCATGAAGGAAAGCATTAAATAATTAATTGACATCATCGACTATATCTCAGTGTTTTGTAGAGTCTCGGTCAGAATTTTTAGGAAACAATTGAAAGTTTCATGTGTCGAAAAAAAGGTTTATTACACTTAAATATTCGAACCCCTTCTCCAAGAAGCTCAAATAGTAGGACGCATCTTGTGGTAGGTATGGAGGGGACCGGAGGTGATGGACCAGGGCCGTATCTGTTTACGAAGCTTACCATGAAGCTATGTTATAGCTCTTAATAGAGAGCATTTCAAGCCTAACTAAGGATCATGCATACACGCATGAGTATCTGCACTTTAACCTTCAGGTAATTTTTATTAGGCTCTTATAATGTAGAAAAGTGTAGTGGCCGAAAAATACATTGTGTTTCTAGCTTCTTCCAGTCCTTATCATGAAGGTGGCTCTGTTTTAGATTATTTTGTCCATTTAGCCCCTCCTTTGTCATACAAAGACATCATTCCTCCATTCGCACTTAGAATCATTTATACTGTACCTTACTGGCATCACACTACTCTCGCTACCTGTAAAACAATTAGCTGTCTTCTCGACTAAGCTGTTATCTTACCTTGCCCCCCGCACCATCTTGCAAAACAACACCAGAGCAATAGCAGTTTTGTGCGCCAGTGAACCGGGGTTTTTAAGCTCAAACCTGCAGTAAGTATTGCCAATATATGCTGTGGCTTAGCCCTACTCTGCCTTTCGTTTTACTTCTGAACTCTTTGGGATAATTAACATCGCCCCTTTGACTGTAGCTTTATGCTCTAGCGAAAAGACCAGACACAGAGTAGCAAAAGCCGATTCACTTTGATATCTTTGTTCAACATGGAAGCAAGTAACAATTATTCTATGGCTGCGGATATCAAATCCTCAACACCGAAACCCCCATCTTCTTTCAGCGATAGGGACACTCCGAGCCCCCCTTCGATAGCAAACAATGGGGATCCAGAGCATCAGCGGTCGTCATCCGTCGATACTTCGGACGAGGCACAAAACCCAAATACAAACAAGAGACCCCGGATCTCGCGCAATTCGTCCTTTTCTGCTGAGAGTTTTTATCAGGACGAATGGGAAGGTTTCCCTCCTCTTGATCGCTTAACAATTTTGGATATACTTGATAACTTCGCGTTATCGCAGCATTTCGAAAAGCTTCAGAGAAGCATTTCAATACAAAGGGAAAAAGTGCGCCAGTCACAACAAGCCTTGAAGTCTCATGGTAGTCATGCTCGTGAACGCATGGTTGAAGAATGGAGAAGACGAGCTCCGTCGGCTGAAGAGCAGCTAGAACGCTATCGCCAACGTATGCGTCGCGGCGTTGAAGATCTAGGCAATCGTTGGAGTGATACCAAAGCCATCACTGTTCGTGAAAAGATATCCTTCATCTGTGGAGTCATGAATGTTTTCATCAGCGGCTACCTTCTTGGCCGCTTTCCACAATACTTTCATATCTGGTACACTGCACAACTCTTCTATTTCATGCCTATTCGGGGTATTGCCTATCACCGCCGTGGCTATCACTACTTTCTCGCAGATCTTTGCTATTTTGTCAACCTGCTACTGATTTTGAGTCTTTGGGTGTTTCCCAACTCCAAGCGCATGTTCACTTCTGTCTACTGTCTGGCCTTTGGAAACAATGCCGTTGCTATTATCATGTGGCGAAACTCGCTAGTATTTCACAGTTTTGACAAAGTGACATCTCTCTTCATCCATATCATGCCGTGTGCCGCTCTGCACTGTATTGTGCATCTGATATCTCCAGATCTACAACAGGCTCGATTTCCAGCTGCCTATGCGATCAAGACAGCACCAACTGACTCACCAAACAATTATTCAACTCTCACATCAATGTTGGCTTGGAGTAGTATCCCTTACGCCATCTGGCAACTATCATACTACTTTCTCATCTCAATTCGTCGGCGTGATAAAATTCTCGCTGGCCGTCCTACATCGTTTACATGGTTACGCCGCTCGTATGCCAAAGCTTGGGTTGGCAGAATTGTCCTAGCTCAACCCGAGTCTCTCCAAGAACCTATTTTCATGGTGATCCAGTATCTTTATGCGGTTCTGACCATGATACCATGCACTCTATGGTTTTCAAGTATGACGGCATCTACACTATTCCTGAGTCTCATGTTTACCTGGAGCGTTTACAACGGTGCTACCTTCTACATTGATGTGTTTGGAACCCGGTTCCAGAAGGAACTAGAGGCTTTGAAGGCCGATGTAGCAAGATGGCAACATGCTTCAGAAGTCGAAAGGCTTTCTGGGCCTAGTCCTATTGAATATCCTTCAACCTCAACGCATAGTTCCGATCACCCTGGCAATATAGGATCTCATCAAGAGACTATGGATCCCGACACCAGTAACCATACTACCGAAGGTACTTCTCCAAAGATCGTTCCGCAACTCCAAGTCAACGGGTCAGCGAATCCGATCTCTTCTGGTATTGATGGTAAGACAACAGATGGCCTTCAACAACGCAAGTAGACATGCTGTAAACCATAAGTTACGTGCTAGGCATATATGTGTGCTGCGGTTATTTGTTATTAACTAAGCTCAATGGTCCTTTTCCACTGTGATAGTACAATCTAGTATATCTCTATTTCTTATCATTCACCAAGTGCATCAAACATAACATGTTCTGAGTTGGTAATCATCGTGAGTTCATTAGATGCTGCTATTTCGTTAAGAGGAAGCGTCCTAAGACCTACGCATAGCTCCCAGTGGTCAATAATTCCTCTATAAAAATAATGAGAAAATAAGAAACTTCTTCGCATGCATTGCCCGATGCTTGCTCTTGGCAACGACGGAAAAAAAAAATGGGTTATCACCGAATTACGGCCCAGTCTGATAGCCTGCCACTGCTTTCGTCTTCTTCCTTAGCCCCAGGACGTCTACCAAAAATCGACCAGAAGCGAAGAGTTTCGTCACCAGCCCCGGTCACCACAACACGGCCGTCAGGACTCATGGCTAAGTAAAGAACACGGTAGGTATGACCGGTGAGACTGGCAACTTGAGTCATGGATGGGTACTTCCATACTACAATCTGATTTTGACTGTAACCGTGGGTAGATACAATCTCATTGGAGTTTTTGGACCACGCAATGTTGCAAATTTGACTTCCTGTGTCAACTTGATTGGTTATTGTCCCATTGATGGTGTCGTGGAAGATGATCCGTCGATCAGCAGTACCACCTCCAGACGCAAGTAATCCGCGTTGGTGGGGAGACCAAGAAATAGCCTTCACGGCAGCTGTATGGTCGGCAAACTTAAACAGAGGCGTGTCTGAGAGCTTATCCCATACCATGAGCTTGTTGTCGTTACCTCCACTAGCAAGCTGGCCATCTTCACAATTCCATTTAAGGCCACACACTTCTTGTTTATGGCCGACCAACTTCTTTAGCCACTGGTCAGGAGCTCGGACGTCGCGATGATAGATAAGGCGATCGCGGGACCCAGAGCTTAGAATGTGCGTGTTCCATGCAAGCGAACCAACACGGGCTGTATGTCCCGTCATAGTACGGAGTCTTCTAGTTCTTTCCGCGTCCCATATTTGCACCAAGCCCTTACCAGTTCCAATAGCAAGATGTGTGCCCTTTTGGATCCAGGAAACACTGGTTACCGTGTCGTCTTCAAGAGTGCAAAGTTTGTTCACCCTACTCGTTTGTGCATTCCAGAGATAGACACTTGATCCCAGCCCCACACCAAGTACATTTGCACTTCCCCAGTCGACCAAATTCAGATAAAAGTCGTCGGCTAGCTCTGGTGCGTCCAGCACTTTGTAGGGTATTTTGCTAACAGCGCGTGGCAGCCGTCGAGGACTTGTGAGCATTTGTTGGCTTCCAAGTCGGACAGGGGACAAGCTGTATATTTCAGCCCTGGTGTCCAGATTTGGCCCATGTCGTCCTTGGGGGGTTTTAGATGGCGTGGGATGGCCTTCCACACTATGGTGTGCAGGCGACACATATGTGAAGAGGTTTTTACTCGGTGTAGAAGGGGATATATTTGAAGCCGCGCCATTTCCCACTGGTGCTGGTGGTGTATGGGAACGCATCCCTGACCCGCGCATTGAAAAGTCATGAGGCACACTGCTTTCAAAAAGCTCTGCACGCAAAAGCTTGGAAAATACCCGGTTTGCTTCTTCGGCTGTACAAATTCATCAGTATTAGGTTTAAAACAGCATCAGCAGACAGAAATCTCACTCTTTTGGAAGTCTAACTCGCCATGTGGCGTCCGCTTTTTTGGTCGGGGCGGGGTAGCTGGTGAGCCTTCTTCATGAAGTAAACTGAAGCTAGCCTGAAGGTCTTGTCCTGATCGTGTAGGTATGAATCTACAACGGCACGTTAGTCGGTCTTAAAACAATGACATGACAAGAGACTTGGCAAATACACACCGGTCGCCGTTTATGCGCTGTCGCTTACGATGAGGGCTTGTTCCAAGCGCCGATCCATTTTCACGAGCTTTTCGTTGGGCTTCCCTCAAAAGCGCATGATCAACAGCATCAAGTTCGAGTGGTGCCTGCGCACGACTTGATCCAGTACTGACTTTGGCTGTGCTGTTTAAGGACTCTGTCGACTCCCCCATGGTCATCCTCCGTATATCCGATCGTGATCGATCATGTTGTGGTCCCGTTAGAGCAGTTGGCGTGACCCTGGCTGATGATGATGATGAAAAAGGCTCTTGGGGTGAAGAATTGCGGCGTTGCCGATGTGGCTTTTTACGAGAGGCGCTACTTGTGTCTTGTCTTTGATCCCGTGAAAGTGTCATGACACAGGCAAGGTGTTCGTTTTCGGTAGGAATATTGGCGTCAAAGAAGTACGATATCAGACGAAAGCGTATGAGAAAGCATGAACGAAGGGAGAGATGCTGCGTGACCTAGATTATCAAATTGCAAGGCCAATTTTTCAAGCCCACGAAAAATGATCGTTTTCAGGGCCAGGTACACAACACAAGGCCGATAGCAAGATATTGTACAATGGGAGTTTCGATATCGCGTTGCAGAGGCCAAACGTCAAGCAGGCAGTCTAGTCACAGCGTATCGCAGTATAGATGGACTTTTCGTGGATTTATATTGGGAAGCGGGCGTTGAGGTGAGTTAAGATAGTAGTTGGTACAACGAATGATGCCGATATAACGACAGCGTACGATAATTTCAATGGCACATTAATCAATCGCTTGTCAATGCGAGCAAAATTTACAGCTGATTGATCGAAGCAAGCTCGTCTCGTCGTATGATAGAAGAGGTGCAAATGCTGAAGGTCGTTGGCGTTGAAGAAATGGTGGGACAAAACGCTGGGGGAGAAAAACAAACGCTTAGGCGGGTTGTCATGCGACAACTGAAAGTAGAGGTAGAGGAAGATGATTGTTTAAGACTACAGGGAAAAGATGCAAAGGTAACGAGAAAAAGATACTTCAAAACAATAATCTCATAGAGGGGCGTAGGTAAAGAGTGTATGGAGGAAATTCAGGTATAGGCTGAGAAAGGAGATGGATAAAAGATGAATTGTAAGTTGTAGGCTGCAGGCTGCATGCCAGAGGTAATCAATCAATCAGACAAAGATGGAGACAAAATAAGTGAAGGAGCGACGGAAGCCGTGCTTTGGCTATTGGATGAAAATAGTGAGGCAAGAAGGGGAAAGTGTGGACAAGAGCGGGCGAGGGAAGGCAGGAAAAAGATTAGTAACCCAATGAATGCTGCGTATTGAGAAAGGCTACTTGCTGCTTTACTGTTACAATCGGTTTCTTTCAAGAGAGTAATTCCCTTGTGTTTCTTTGAATAGCAAACGCCAGCCTAATTGGGCAGCTCACAGTAACAATAATGCCATATAAAGCCACTGAAGTCTCTGGAGTCACTGAAGTCACTGGAGTCACAGCACATCCCACTAAAAAAGAGCTCTAAACATAAAAGGATTTTGAGTTAATAGAAAACAAAAGCAAAGTAGCCTCATTAGCGCGCGTACTGTGGGACAATAACAAACAAACATGGAGGATAGGCAACGGCCAAACCTACGGAAGAACTGAATCTGTCTCATGCCAGAAGATGCTTCAAAATGTCGGGGATTTTTCAGTTGTTGGTAAACACGCTTCCCTGCACATTGAGTGAGAGCTGTCAACATCAATCTGTTTCCACGGCATCATTGCCCAAATTTTGGTAAGCTACTACACGTACTAAAACACACAGAAAGAAACACTGCTTGATATGTTGTCTTCTACCCTCCATTCATTCCCAATGCACGTGTCATCGTGGTGATTTTTATTCATTGCCGCCGTAGTTAATTTACATGCGTGAAAGCATATTACAAGTCCCATACGGTAATGGAAGTATTTTTGAATTGCAAAAAAATTAGATGCTCGTTTTTTTTTTCTCCTTGGCAAGAAAAACAAGTGCAACTTCATGTACTGGCATCAATTGAACATCACTCACATAACTACCAAAAAGAACGACCAGGATATGATAAAAACACCAGTTATACACACGACAACGCAAAAACGCGGGGAAACCTCCATTGTTGATACCAAGAGCTGGGCTGTCACTCTACGCTCGATACCACCATAACAAATCATGCACAGGACCGTTAAAGATAGCGAACGCCGGGGCGGAAAAGCAGAGTCCTGTCTTCGGCCTCACGCGCTTCTTCTAAGTCTGGGCCGACTCGGCCTGAGCTAGAAGCCTGGCTCTCCAGTCTTCGCAGACTTTCTCAAAGCCACCAACAACATCCCCGCATACGGAAGCGCATTCTCGATTCTCCAACCGCTGCCCCCAATTGCCCCGGGCAAGCCATCTTTCGCCTTCTTCTCTAAGCTCATCCTCATGCTTCATCTCAGCTACTAATTCTCTCGTACTTTTTAGTCGCCTCGTAGCAGTGGTTGTTGTTTGGCGAGACATGTGAAGAGTGTCGGTTAAATAATTCAGCGTCTGCACAAGATCACTAGACATGGCGTGCAAGGCAGTTATAGCGCTTAAGGCCTGGGCCGAAGGCCGGGGCATCGAGTCGGATAGACTGACCAACAATGGTATCATGTCTTCAATTATTTGAGGGTCCGACGGAGGTGCGAGTGGTGAGAGCAAAGGAAACGTAAGATTATGAAGTTGTCTTGTCTGGTGTGACAGATGTGTTGTCAGGGCTGAATGGGCAGTGATGAGTCTGTGAAGCGCATGTAGCTGGTCAGCGTAATCTGGCATATTAATACGTGGGTTCAGGCATTGCAACAAACCTGGTGGCCCCTCCTTCAACGCCAGCCTGAGATCCCAAGTCTTTCAAGCTCTCTGTTACTCTAGCAAAGACACCGTCTGCAGGACCGCCCGTGTTTTCAATTCCTCTTCTTGCCAGAGATTCAACGGCATCCATCTTGCTAACGAGCCCGACCGACATGGTCCCTGGTGTTTCCAGGTCTGACTCTGACCCGAATTCGCTGCCGTCATACTCACTACCAGCTCGCCGATGGCCCTTTCGGTTGGGCGATGGTAAATTCAACATCGAGTTCTTTGTCTTGGATTCCGGGTTATGTGGGCTTGCTCTATCGGAGCTCTCAGAGGCATCATGTTCTACCTGGATATCATTGTTACCATCATGAAGTTCGCTATCAACTTGGGGGGTATCGTCATCGTCGTAGTATTCGTCGTCGCCGGATTCATCAAAGGCATCAGCAAGCTCATCAGCCAGATTTCCTAGACCAGAGCCGCTGCCCATCGCACTGCCTCCAATCTCAGCGATATCAAAAGAGTCCCGCTGAGCAAAACTACTTCGGTTGGGTGTGGTGGGGTCTTGGAGAGAAGAGTTGCGATTTTGAGAAGGGGAGTTAAATGGACTCCCCTGAGTAATTGAGGCGTGCCTCGAATGTATCGGAGTATGAGACATGATAAAATAGCAAAAACAGTAATCAATCGGCTCGTTCCAGGAAACGTGAAGATGTAGTGTCGAGATACTAAGTAATTTAGAGTTGCGACAAAACGAGGGGGGGAGGGGGCACGATGGAGCCTAGGGAGTGGGAAGTACTGCAGAAAAGCCTCTAACCTTGTATCAATGCGGTTGCGGGCGGCAGGTTACAAGATAGGAGGTAGTAGCCACCTTTTATGGCCAAATGACAGCTTGATTATAGAGAGTAGTAGAGACAAAGGAATAAAAAAGCAAAATGAATGAAAAAGCAAATCGAAAGATAAAATTAACAGAATCCGCAGCTCGTTATTGGAGGAGCCAAGAAAACTTGTTGACTGCTTTGTGAGCAAGCTTAGATTCAATCAGGCAGGGCTGGGCTGGCTAGCGATAAATTTCGAGGCTCCCAAAGAAAACGGTCAGCGTCGGGGCTGGTCCAATCCAGGCTCATCGCTTAGTATGAAGCAGGACAAGGGAAGGGGTTGGTTGTCTGTAGGTCGAACCTCCAACGACGACAGTGACCTCTTCCTTTGCTCTTTGATCAAGGCATAAAATAAAGGTTTGTCAAGGCAGAGGCACTAGCTCAGTTGAGCGACTTGTAGCCGTATCTTGCTACACAAATGCGAGAGGACTTCCAGTGCAAAAGAGCCCTTTGAGCTCTAACAACAAAGCCCCAGTTAATGCAGCGCTGTGTTTGAGGCCTGAGACATGACATAGGCACCATGATGATTATAGATTAGTCATGGCTGCCTATTAGCATCATGCCACAGAACAAATATCTTCAACACCCACCCATTCACCCACCTTGTTACTTGCTAGGAGCAAATACAATAGAGCGGGGCATCTAGTACCAAAGTTAGGGAGTTATTATTTCAATATACTTGACATGCAAATTCTTTGCCCCGCAGCCTCAAATGCCGGCTGGCGCTTGAATCCGAAGGCCTGTTGAAGTTTTAGTTCTTTGAAATCTCGCGGGCTACGGAAAACCCAACAATCCACAGACTTTTGTCCTTCCCTGTTTATCTTGCCTTGCTTATCTCATCATCATCACACACTGAATAAGTTAGCCCTTTCAGGCCTTGCCACGGTTTTTCATAGCCAACGCAGATTGTTCACACCCGGCTACAAACGGCATACACCATGGCTACATTTCGCAGGTTCAAGCCAGACGATCTAAACAAATTCTCTAAATGCAATCTTGATCCTTTGACGGAAACCTATGAGATTAGTTTTTACCTTCAGTATCATGCAACTTGGCCCGCAATGTTCCAAGTATGCGAGGACGCTGATGGAAACATAATTGGATACAGTATGCCATAGTCTGTTCCTCTTTGTGATGACAAATGCCTGTCTAGCCTTTGTCTTTTGACGCACTATCACACGAATACTTGCTAATCACACTCATCTGTAGTCATGGGCAAGGTGGAAGAATCGCCTCCCATTTACAAAAACACAGAGCATTACCTCCCTTGGCACGCTCACATTACCGCTTTGACCGTAGCTCCATCCGCTCGTAGATTGGGAATCGGCAAGATTCTAACAGACCAACTTGAGCGTGCGGCCGATGATAACGATGCTTGGTTTGTCGATCTTTTTGTCCGGAAGAGCAACAAGAAGGCCATTGCATTTTACGAGGGTCTTGGTTATAGCATCTTCCGCACTGTAGAGGCCTATTATGGAGACCATTCTACAGATCCCACCGCAACTAGTGAAGATGCTTATGACATGCGCAAACCGATGAAGCGGGATATCAAAAAGGAACATATCCGAGAGGGTGGAGAGCGCTTCATTGTGAATCCAGAGGATGTCTGGTAAAAAGGGGGTCATTCACGCTATTGGAATTACTGGAGTTTGTTTATTTACAATGCTTTGACCACAAGAAAGCAATTTGGCCAGCAGATGTAACAAATTATGTAAAAAGGTAACGAGATCGATCTTCATGCTATGAACTAAGACATCTCGATGTTAAGCAACTAAAATAACTTGTTTATTTTCCTTCTTACCGTTCCATATACAGACTTTCCTTTTCATCTTTGTCGTCTATGTCTAGGGTTGTGACTTTGACAATAACAGACCTAACCCTTTTGGTGATACAACTTGTGGTTGGCCAGGCTACAGGATTTTCCCCCCTAGAATCAACAAGTTGCCTTGCTTAGCCCTGACTCTGCCTTTCCGTCAGCTGTTATAGCGCTTAATCCATTGATGCTCCCTAAAGCCACTTCTCTTTTCTAGCCTCGCTTCTTTTTTTTAATATTTTTTTTTTCCCTTTTCTCTAACGAAACGAAACTTTCGCACTTCTACTTGATTTTCTTCTGCAAGGTCACTGCATCTTTTTTTGCTCAACTTTGTTTACTGCGCTCACTGAATCTTTTATTTCCTCAATCGCGAAACAAGCAATTCTATTATCGCTTGTGTTAAATCCCTTCTCTGTGTTAAAACTGTGCATCCAAAAATTGCAGCGAAAACACGATAATGGCTACCACCTCTATGGATTACGAGGCCACCGGTTCTTACGAGGGTAAGTGTTTTCTTTGTGCTCGAGAAATAACACGATCAATTATCTATTGCCATTGATCTAAGAAAGGCTTCTTCAAAAGCAAATCTAACGCGCGTTTATTGTTTTGATTAGATGAAAATCCGCGATATGAAAACGACCGTCGCAGTGCTTCGCCTCGCCCCAGTCGCGATGATGGTGATGTTGATCGCCGTCGCCCCTCACCTAGTGCTCCTAGCAAGTATGTAATTTGTGTACCACAATTATTCCGGCTTCGGCTTCGACCTCGCAGCATTGTACTGATAATTTTGAATAGCGGAGGAGGCAAGGATGATTCTCGCGAGGACGATGGTGCTGTCAACCCTGGATCAAACCTATTCGTGACGGGAATTCACCCTAAGCTTTCAGAGACTGAAATCTCCCAGATGTTTGAGAAATACGGAGAAGTCGAAAAGTGCCAAATCATGCGTGACCCTCATACCAAGGAGTCCCGTGGCTTTGGTTTCGTGAAAATGGTGACTTCGGAAGGCGCTGATGCTGCCAAGGAGGCTCTTCAGGGTGAACAAATTGATGGTCGCACCCTCAGCATCGAGAAGGCTCGTCGCGCACGCCCTCGCACTCCTACTCCTGGAAAGTACTTCGGACCGCCTAAGCGTGGTAGGTTTATTCTCTTTGCTCTCTTTAGCATGGCTTCATAGGTACTAACGTTGACTCAGAGCCTCGTGGCCGTTTCCACGACCGTGGCGATGACCGTCGCCGTGGCGGCGGCGGTGGTGGTGGATATGGTGGCTACCGCGATGATCCGTACCGTTACAGAGGAGGCCCTCATGGTGGCGGTTACGATCGTGGCTACCGTGAAGAACGCGGTTATGATCGTGGATACCGTGAAGATCGTGGTGGCTATGACCGCGGCTACCGTGACGATCGTGGCGGCTATGATCGCCGTGGTGGTGGTGACAGAGATGATGGCTACGGAGGTGGCCGTTTTGATAGATACAGTCGCGATGACCGTTCCCGCTACGGCTCACGTGGCGGAGATGACCGCCGCGGTGATGACCGTCGTGGTGGAGGTGGATATGATCGCGATCGCTATGACCGCTCGGCGGATAGAGAGGCTCCTCGTCGGGACCCCCCGCCTCCTAGCTACAATGATGGTCCACGACCTGAGTAAGTGGTAACATGGAAACACGGTACCTCTACATAGCAAGCAATCTGGTTGGTATGGAGACTAATTACCTTGGGGTCTGTCTAAAAACAGGTATTAGTTTGTGAGGTCCCTAGAGCCTTGGTAGCTACCCTACCTAAACTCTATCCCCTCATCACTCTGAACACAATTCTATTTCTTCGGCCTTTGTGACGTTGCCTCTGACTCCGCCCACGATACATTTGCTCTTTCAACTCGCTCCGCAAAAACCCAAACCCAATATCAATTTCGATTCGGTACTTGTCAGTCATGATTCACGACGGATTCGAAAAAAAAAAAAAATGTGTTTCTTTTGGCGAATTGTGACGCACAAATTCTTTCACCTATTGTTGGAATATGCCAATATCTCATTTCTGTGTTTATCTCGGCATTACGTTCGCTTTTCCTTTTTTTTTTTTCTTACTTTTTCCTTTCCGCATCACTCAACTCAGTCTCTATCTACCCTTGCCAATAACCTCGACAAATTTATATTCGGTTCGATATTGGCAGCCCCTCGCTCTAGATAAACATCCTTTTCGCGCCCTATTTGTCTTACAGCCTTGCCCTTTTTCTGTGTGGTTGCCCCAGCTGTCGACGTTTATAAACAGCAATTGTCAAGTGCATGCTGTTCCGTCATAGGCTAATTCCATATCCAGCCTATGCTGAACTGAATTACAGCTCCTGCGTGTACAAGGGCTGCATTTGTCAAACGGCTTGGTCTTGAAGAATCCAAAACGCTCCCTCCTTTTCACGGCTTCTTCATCTGAAATGTGGGATGTTTTACGGCTTTCGGTTCGGTCTATGTACGACTCATCTTTTTACATTCATCTTGATGTTTTCTTTCCCGCCTGTTTTGAATGAATTACGCTCTTGTCGCCATGTCGTCTCATGAGAGGAAACAGATATCCCATATCGCCAAAAGTACAATTGTAAACGCCACATACAAGTCAACATACCGCTACATCTTACAAACACACATTTTCGCTTGTCTATCCTTGTTTCCCCTTCGACTTTTAGATCAACTATCCGCCTTTGTAACATAACCTATGCGCTTTAACTCGTGTCAATTCTCGGCGATGACAAGATCGATGTGTCCTGTTCTTGTCATGTGGCAGTAGAGGTAGGTTTGGCTAATCAATAGTAAACGGCACCTGTGACGAAGTAAACTGGCTATGGGTTAAGCCACACGATGCCACATTTTATACAAGTCACGCTTCGTACCCGGGGTGGCTGCATTATACCTTGTGTTCTTGCACAACAACCCTTTGCTAGGTAAACAAAATTACAGGTGGGTGGGTATTATAAACACAAACAGGGCACATGTATGAAACAACGCTTCGACAAACAAGGCTGCAGATTGTATCAGCTTCATGACTTTCCAGAAGGCTATTTCACTTGTTGTACGCTGTAAATTATGCGTATATACTTGTGTATGGCGAATATGATAGGCCTTGAAGTTGGTACAAACTCTCACAAGAGTCTAAAGCAGCATTCATAGCTTTTTAAATGAGCTGTGATTATGTCCCATGTTTAGCAAAAAAAAAAAAGTCAATAGGTTATGTTGCACAAACAATCCCAACGTCCCTTGATCGGAAGAGGGCTTCTTTCATGATGTGAAAGAAGCCGACACTTCTGGCAAAGTAATGCTCACAAGGGAAAATGGCACAGAGTGTTGATTGGTTCACCTACATGTCAACTTCTGATTGGACTCGCCAAACATCGAAATGGCTTTTTCATATGACACTATACGTTGATACATCGAACCAACGAATGTAGTTGAGTAGCAGTATGAAAAGAATGTTAGCATGTAAATGAATCTAGTAGGATCTCACGATTCGATATTGATATAAAAGCAAGTGAAAAATAAAACAGTGAATAACTCTTTGTCTCGCCTTGTGCGAATATTGTGCTCTGGTGGACAGGATTAGTGCGGAAGTTGAACGTCGAATAGGCTTGATGGGGGTTGTATCTTTGATCTGCTGTCCTTGCGCTCCATGTAAGGTCTAGGTTGGGAAGGCAATTTGGATTGACTTGACAAACCCTCATCGCAAGTAGGACTTGGTCTAGTTGATGAGCAGCACATATTGCAATAACCACGCTGGCTGGAATTATATTGATTTTGTCACACTTGCTGCTAGACATGTATAGCAGGCTGGGAGAACTGCTGGGAAGGCTCGATGCTGAGGTAAATGACTGGCTATTACGGGCTCGTAGAACGCATGTTATATTGCACATGTTTAGTAGCAAAACCACCACTAGTGATGAATTTCATGACGTTGTGGTGCTTTTTAGCTTGTGTTGATTGGTCAAAGTGTCGCAGATGAGCTCAATCTAGATATCGAATGGGAATCTTACGATTCCGAGGTTGGGTGTTCCAATGCCAATACGTCAAAAGGCGCTGGCCTTTTCCCTCATCCAAACAACCCTTGGGATTACCTGCTGAAGGCCGTAGCCGCTCGTAAGCTACCCGAGTCATGGTCACTACGAATAAACGAGCACAAGTCTCTCGAAGCCATGAACACGAAGTTTGTATGTGAAAAGCTAGGTTTAAGCAAAAAGTCTTATTGATGTATGCTTATAACAAGGGCCACATGGGCCAAGCCCGACTCTTGGGGCAACTCTGACTGTTATTTGATCATCTCTGTTTCGATTTTAATTGATCTGTATGTTGTTTGTCTTCATGATAAAGTGCAAATTGCCACACAAGAAGAAAGGTAGCCTTGCTAGCTGAGTGTAAGTGCATGTCTATCCGCGAACCATTGGATTAAGATAGTTCGAAATCATCGACCGACTTGGATTCGCTCAAAAATAGACGTGGAGCCGGGGCACCGTATGGTTCTTTCCGTAATCGTGTGATTGATGTTGGGTGCTGGCAGTTTATTCTTTACGTATCAAGCCTAAGCTTTCAATTTGTTCGCGAGATGGGGTCATGGCTTTACGATCAGCAGCCTCGGCCGCGCGGTACGCCTGCTTCATAGCCATGACTCTGGCGATCTACAAGGAGTGGGTTAGACAGCGTCTGGGGTTGATAGGAGAGCGTGCATGTAACGAAGTCTTCATGTGGAACGCACCTCCTTCTTGTTGTGTAGACACTCATAGTAATCCTCCATGGCTGGCGCACACTTCTTCTTGCCCTCCTTGTCTTCGGATGAGGAGTTAACGACATAGCAGGCTAATACTTCTTGCCAAAAGGGAAAGCAGCGACCGACGCCTGGGAGAAGAGTTGCCCTGGTTAGTAGATAGAGCTTAGAGGGTAGGAGGAAAAGTGATTTAAGCATGGGAAATATCGCAGGAAACAGAGCCCCGGTTTTCAAAGCCGGAGTCATTAGGAAGCTATCGATATCGGGAGTCGGTATTTATTTGGGAAGAACGGGTGGTACGTACCGCCATTGAGCCCGTAGCCTGATGACATTGGAGACGAATCAAGTGAAAGGAGACGCTGAAGAGAATTATACGTCGACAAAACAGAGCTGCGCTCGACTGGAAACGGCTTGATATCGGGAATATCGTGATGATGGTGAGGAACTGTAGGAATGAAGTCGGAGCTAAAAGGCAACCAGCACGTAAAACGTAAAACTCAGGCGCGGATTGGCTCAATAATTGGGGGAGAAAGTTATGGGGCGGGTGGTAAAGTGCATAGCTAGAAAAGTGGCACTCCCCATGAGACCAAGCCCACCATTGCGGCTCTGCCACCTGGCAAAGACTGCTTTGCCAGCCCAACTTAGTCATAGCTTTGAGCTGCCTTGGTAAAGCTGTATACTACATAGAAACCTTGTCAAAGCCCCATCGTCACACATCACACAGTGTTCAATCATTAATTGAAGCCGGTCATTTTTTACTAGGGAAATGATTCCCGATCTTGCTGCTAGCGTATAATGAGTCTTTTATTTTCCCCTTGCCTCCCGTTCTAATAGTTTCCAACCATGGACTCGGCACTTTCCAACGCTAAAGTCGTCCTCCTTGCTGTCCATCTGGCCTCCATCGCACAAGTCGATGCCCTGACCTGCCTGATATCTCAGAATGTCGCCGTACTAAGAAATGATATAGCCCTTCGCATCTTGCTCACATTTCTGCCGGAGGAAGTGCCTCCTTCCCTTTATGTTCCTCTACTAAGGGAACTGGACGGTGGCGTTTTGGAGAAGCGTAACGAATGTGTTGATGCAAGCTTCGTTCAGTCTCTTTCGGATGAAGAGGCTGTTAAGAAGGGCCGCAAGTTGAAGCTTTCCCCTATTATTTGGGACTCTCCAGCAGTCGATGTTCAGGGCAATCATGTTGGCCTGTTCCTCTTGAAAAGAGCCTATCAGATTGGCAAAAACCCACGGCTCCTAGGCCTACTTTGCGAACTTCTTCCGCCATTCTTTGACCGGCTTCCAACTCTTCGGCCTTGGTATATTTCCCAAGTTTTGCCATTGATAAGACGCAACTTTGAGTATTATCCGCAGTCACCGGCAAATATTACTCTAGAACAGTTCCAGGATCTTTCCGAAAGCCAATGCGTTGAGCTTCTTCTGTCACAGACAGGCATCAATGCCGAGGAGAGAACACTTGTTGGCCGTGACTTTAGAGGGATGATTGGGCCTTGGCTCCAAAGCTCCCGTCACTTGAAATGGTCTGACGAGGATGCATGCATTGTTTGCCCTGCTTTTACCAAGGTCTTGGAGTGGATACTCCACCAAACAGGCAAAAGCTGGCCTGTTGCTATACAAGCTTTAGTGCAATGGAACGGGTTCGACGACATCGAAACAGGCGGCTTTGAAATGCATTTGAGTGTTGACGCGGATCAATTAATGAGACTGAAGCAAATGTATCTACAGGCTGCCCTAGGGTGCGTTTACCTGATGCCGGAAGGTAGAATCCCGGCGTTGTATGCCACCCATGAAGTGCTTGCGAAGGTTACTCGAATTCTTGGGCTCTCGGAACTACCTACTCTTGAACAAGCAAGCTCCAACCTGGAGATACTAGAGCCTTTTCAAGACTCTTCATTTATAGTGCCAAAACTGTCAAGTTACATGCGCAGTGGCTTTCTATCTTCCTCCAACTCTCTTACTATTCCGTCCCAAGTTTCTGTCCGCCTTTTGCAAAATCTGTGCGTAAGTGCCTTTCTTTTTGCTCGTCTTGGGATACTGCAAAGTATAAAGAACATGGGAGATCTTGTCTTTTTTTCCGATAGTCAGGGTCAGCAGACGCTTGTCACACGATATGTTGCCGCTATTGCCAACAGAACGTCGCATAATCAAGAAACAGACTGGGCCAAAGCCAGAGAAGAGCTCATATGGCTTCAGTCATGGGGACAAGGGGACAAAGTGCGCCCTGTTGGTGTTTTTGGATCTGTAGGGAAAGAATTCATAGAATGTGAATTCCTCAAGGTGCTTCTCGCATCAACCCGTGAGTAATTAACCTTGATGAATTGCCGGTACAGTATTGCTAACGTTTCACAGGCTACTACAATCTCGCGCGCTTTATTTATGAAGAGAAAGCTCCCAGGCCTTTAGATACCGATGTCTTGAAACGGAAAATCGTAGCTCAAGCCTTAAATGCATACGATCATGCTACAAATCCCAATCGAACACGCGGCGGCTTGAAGAAGTGTGACGAGATCATACACGCGTTCCCGCTTACTATTGGCAAGACTTCGCCTGAAATGATCCGTATTGAAGCATTGCTGAAAGCAACGCATGCGCTTAGCGAGTATTCTCTGGTATTGAAAAAAGGAGAGCCTTTCACCCCAGCTATTTTGAGAACTCACGGAGATCCTCTTTCTATCCTAGAAAGGGTGTTAGAACAGAATCCTAAGTCATATACAAAGCTCCAGGACTTTGTAGATATTGGCACGGGCTTGGTGCATGCTGGCCTCTGCTCTCCACATTCTAAGAAGCTATCGCAGCAGTCTGCTCTACTTGAGGGCGAAGAAACGGCTTTTCTGAAGCGTGTTGAATGGCGTGTCATTTCGATGTGTGTGCAAGCTGCCCTACAAGAAGATGATTTCGAGACGGCCTACTCTTATGTGGTTAACAGGCTTTCCACGGCCACATCCCCCGAATTTGCAGGAACAAAAGACAGCTATGCATGGAAAGCTGCCCTTCAATCTGGAAATTATATACGTACACCTCGAACGGTCCGGCCGACACATGTCGGCACCGCCAGTGTTAATCCTGATATCCGACATTTAGAACAACGCATAGAGTGCCTGTCGACAGCACTGCGTATTGCACCGGCCTCGCAGCTTGAAGAGATACTCCAAGTCTTTAGTCAATGCGAGGAGCAACTTGATACAAGCCTCAATGCTGAGGCAGTCAGTGAAGCTGCTTGGGAAGCGGCAGGTGATACTTCTGCCATTCCTGGCTCATTCGTGCCGCCTCCACATCTCGATTTGAGGCGAACTGATTCCATACGTAGCAACCGATCGACACGTTCGACCGGAGGAAGTTCTGGCCACGTCGAAGGAAAGGAGCCTGAAGAGTCAATGTCGCTATTTGATCTCTCCAAGGCTACGGCTCGCCTTGCAACACGCAACTTCACAGCCTTGTCCAGCTTTACAGTAGGAACGAACTCGCCGGCTAGATCTTTGTCCCCTTCCATGGCTAATGAGGGCGCGACAGCCTATGAGGATGCAAGACATGATGATGCGCACAGAACTCGCAAGAGAGACCAGATCCGTGATGCAGCAGTTGGAACTCTTGTGTCTGGCGTCGGATGGTTGATCAATGCCCCAGCCTCCCAGCAAAAGGAAGATGGCGAAACATGAAAGGATGTATGCAGCTTGTAATCAAATCGGCATTCAACTAGTAATTCACGATAGCATGACACTAATGCTTACACGGCATGTCCGTCGATGATGTTCTTTTTCCCTATTTGTTCGCTACAATCTACTTGTAGTTATACACTTATCATGTTCTATTAACCATGAGCTGCAGATATGTGTTACTACAGAGAATAATAGCCTAACACATGTGAAGCAAACTGCACAAGTTTCAGGGAAAACGATGGGTGGAAATTAAGCCAATCCCAAGGACAATTTCTTATTGAACGAAAATAAATGTATAGTCCTTGGAGGATATTTTGTATTCCAAAAGAAAAAGAAGTACGAGGTCACAGGTTGTTATAGCCCCTGCGATCACCGTGAACTACTGGTGTTGATATAGCTTCGAATTATGCAGGTTCTGACCAAGCGAATTGCTCCTGTACTGGACCGCCGGCAGAGTGCGTAAAGGAAAGACGTAGACGTAATCTCAGGGCCTGTGGGAATGTTAGAATCATATAGCGCGGAAGAAATAGCTGAGGGAAAAAGCAAAAGAAAAGAAAACCTACACCTGTGCATCCAGAAACGCGGATAATTTGGGTAGCCTCGCCACTGGGCCCCAAGTCGGCATTAGAAATCGCTAGCAACTGCAGTTTCTGAGACTTAGGTACGGCGGTCTGCAAACTGATCCCACTCAGTGACGCCGAGCTAGAAGTATTGACAAATTTTGCAGTAGCCTGAATCAAGCCTTCCGCTGAGCGCTGCACATGGAAGGCAATGCGGAGGTCCTTTTGGTTGTAGCAGACGTGTTCAGATGGACTAGGAGCAGTAATAGGAGTTGGCGACGCCACAGTAGTAGCTGGGATA
Source organism: Ceratocystis variospora (assembly GCA_038407165.1). Taxonomy (NCBI): domain Eukaryota; kingdom Fungi; phylum Ascomycota; class Sordariomycetes; order Microascales; family Ceratocystidaceae; genus Ceratocystis; species Ceratocystis variospora. Next base: position 28,984 of record JAXHKN010000017.1, read on the forward strand.
CCACTTCCCAGTGACGACATGACATCCATATTCGACATGGAAGCAGGGGCAGCAGTACCAGCAGGAGTAGCAGGAGAAGGTGCGGAGTCAAATAGGTCCATGATAGAATTCACATTAGAGCTCGGGGCAGGAGACGAAGCAGCTGGGGATGAGATTGAGGCACCGCCCAAAATATCGGCTAAAAGATCGGTGTTGGAAGTAGTGTTAGTGGGGGTATTGGATGTAGGTGATGCGCCCGAGTCCATGAGGTCAAACAAGAGATCCTGTTCAGTGGGCTTGACAATTTTAGACCGCCGGTTAGCAGCCTTAGACTTTTTGCCAGTCGTGGCTTGACCAAAGCCGCGGGATTCATCCTTGATCTGTGGGGCCGGCATTTTCTCTAAAACACCTCTTCTAATCTCATCGTGTGAAAAGAGATTGCTGTACTCAACGGCGCGCTGCTGGACCTCCACATCCAAGCTGGTTTGATGAGTCTGCAGTGACCGGCGAATGCGCTCAATCTGCCCGGCATCAGTGAAGCGCGTGGTTAGTTTCATCAGAGCTGTCACGATGTACTCTGTTGTCACACGATTGGCATAGCTGCTGTTGAGAATGAGAGAAAGTAGATCAATAATCTCATCTTCCTTAACAACCTGCACAAGTTCCTCCTCTTCGTATTGTCCACCGCGCAATAGTACGTCGGCATATTCGCCAATGCACCAGGCACCAGCTTGGGTCAGACTTTCTTGAGTGATATCCTTCTTTAGGTTGGCGAAGAGCTTTTGGACAGCGTAGGTCTGGAGCTCGGAAGTAGTGGCAATTAAGCGTATAAAGGAGGACAGAATAGGCTCTTTGACATAGTTGCCAGCAAGTGTTAGAACACGTAGCATGGTATCAAAGTGCCATCTCTTGTTTGGGCCAAACTTATCAGCAGCAATGCCAATCTGGGTGGTCATGGTCGGTTTGAATTCATTGTCGGCAACCTCCAAGAAAGCAAGTAGCTCACGAATCAAGACACGTACATTGCTTTCATTGATAAGGGTGAAGCTAAGATCCAGCGCACGTCGTCTAATGCTGATATCAGGATCACGAAGACACTCAAGGATTGTGTTGCGATGACGTTGCACGGCATTTGGCTCAATAGCAACCACTTTTATCAGCGTGTTGAGAGCAACATATCGGATGTTATTGTCACGGTTGGACAAGAATTTGCCCAAGATGTTGACACCTAAAACACGTAGGCCAGAGTCTGCCTCAATGTCCAAAATCGTGAGGACGGTTTCATATAGAATGGAATTGCCAACATTTTTGCTTGAGTCGGTGTTGGTTGCCACCTGAGCGAGAATGTCATTGATCTTTTCGCTTGTCTCAGAATCGCCGATGGCCAGGACACGCAGTAGGCGCAGGATCTTGACTTGGAGAAAGGGGTCGCAGATGCCAGTAACATCATGCTCCGGGTTATAGCCAGAAGACGCCAGACTCTTGAGAATTTTGACCAAATGAGGCACGTATTCGCGGAACTTTTCGACCAGGCCTTCTTCGCCTCCCTCCTCCTCATCAGCTTCGCACATGCTAGAAACTAGCGTTACACCGCAAAGAAGGACGCCATGGTTGCGATCACTGAGTAGCTTAGTTGCTTTTTCAACGAAATGCTCTTGGAGATCAGGCACCTTGCGACATATACGCATTGCGCAGAGTGCAGCCTTCCGGCTAATATAAGGGTTCGCAGTAGTGATGAGGTTTTCGATTTCCGGAAACAGGTCGCGCGACATTTCGACGGAGGCAATGTTTCCAAGAGTGCAGAGAGCCAGTCCAACGATGTATTGGTTCGAGTGTGCAAGATCACTATAGAATACAAGTCAGCGTATATCAACTATCGGTGAACAATGATGAATTGATAGCAACCCGGGCTCGGGAATCATACTTTTGAAGGGAATTAGTGACCAAGGTTAAGACCTCCTGGTTTTCATCAAGCAGCAAGCTAGTGGCTAGATGTCCAAGGCGCTTGTCGGCAAACCGCGGTGATGCCAGAAGCTTTAAGCATTCGATTTGGCCGAAGTGGGTGCGTTCTCCTAGCGTAAAGAGATATAGAAGCTTGGCGACATTGTTGCGACTAGAAGGGCAGAGCAGACTTGTCAGTGGAATGCTATAGAGCAATGGGAGTATCAAATCAATCGCTCTAAGGGGTGGCTATACCGAATGCTGTGATCGGCGCTCTCCTCTCGGAAACTGGCTCGGATTGCAGCGCTTTCTTTCTGGATGACGGCTCGTTCGTCGGCGATCGTTTTGGCAGCCCGCACATTGCGGATAAATTGCTTCACTAGAGAGACAAGAAGTTAGTAGCTAAGATTGGAGCGCTAAGCAGGAATGAGTTGACCGTCTTTGTGCCGTTGACGTCGCAAAGACAGGTAGGTAGGGGAAAGAAGAACGAGCAAAGGGGGATGGTGAACAAGGCGGGCGGCATACACGAAGCCATAATAGGCGGCTTGCAGGCTCAAAAATAATAGAGAGATAGCGGAAGAATAGATAGATTAAGAGTAGAAAGAATGACTGAAAAATACAATATCATGGACGATGGCGATATTCAATGTGGACCACAAAATGGGTGAGAGGGGGTTTGTTGGCTGGCTAATAGCGTGAACAAGAACAAGGCATACTAGCTAGATAGATGCTCCGTCTATCTTATAGAGTAGTGCCAGAATAACTAGACTTGGGTGGTGGGTGGCCTGAAGCTAGCCTACAGTCCACTATGTCAGCCTGTATCAAGAAGGCCTTAGTGTCTACTACCACTATAGATGGGGGCTGGCTTCGTGGGACTTTGTCGTTTCATAGTGCATAGCGTCCCAAATTCCAAGTAGCTCAAGCCGATGTTGTTGCGCTGTGATTTTTGACACAGCACTATAACACCTGGCCAGAGTGTCAAGGCAAGGCGTCAAGGCAAGGCGTCAAGGCAAGGCCTGCAAGGCTCAGCCCCAGGTTTAAGCGTTTTGGTTGGCGGAATTGTCAGCCACAGTTGGCTACAGCACGTTCAGGAGAACGCCACAGACACCCCTTACGTAGAAGCATAAAATACGAACCATCTATATGCCAAGGTATTATTATCCTTTCGATGGGACGAAATGCAAAAGAGACTGGCACTTTGGGTTGGCTACCAACAACATCACGGATCCTAGGATGCATCAGTTGGGTTTTGTGTGGCCCGGTGAGATCAGGCAAACCAAAGAACATGTCCATGTATCAGGTTGTATCATTTTTTATCTCGTGACATGTACATATATGTACATAGTACTAGTAAATGCCACGAATCATGGTCGCCCATTCTCACCCAATGCGGGGCTCAGGGCTGAACAATATTAAGGCAGTGAGTGTTACACGCTTACGAATGACCCAAGTCCTATGCCGACATGAGCATACATGCATCGACGAATATTAGCAACGTTAGAAAAAAAATTAATTTGTATATCAAAAACAGTGAAGTCTTCATACAGAACGATTAGGTACTTCACAAATCAACGCAAATGCAATAGCTATAGTATTGTTCTAACCCATTCCCTTATTTCTGCATCATCAACTGGACAAACTCATTGTCTAGAGCAATAATTGTATTAGCATCGTGTTTGATTAACCGTGTCGTTGTGATGTGATGTGCAAGAGTGGAAGGGGAGGGGGGGGGGGGGGAAGCTACAAGTCAATACGGCCATCGCCGTCCTCGTCGGCTTCGTGAATCATCTCATCGACCTCTTCGTCAGTAAGCTTCTCGCCGATGGAAGTCATGACATGACGCAGCTCAGCAGCAGAAATGAAGCCGTTGTTGTCGCGGTCGAAGACCTTGAAGGCCTCACGAATTTCCTCTTCGGAGTCGGTGTCCTTCATCTTGCGCGCCATCATGGTCAGGAACTCTGAAGGTGGGGTTGGCTAGGTTAGTCCATCTCCAGGCTTCTAAATCGCTAGCATTCTTGGCAACATACCAGGGAAATCAATGGTGCCGTTGTTGTCCGCATCAACCTCGTTGATCATGTCTTGAAGTTCAGACTCTGAGGGATTTTGGCCCAGCGAGCGCATGACGGTGCCGAGCTCCTTGGTGGTGATCTGGCCTGTATACAAAACGACCATCAGTAAGTGTTTATCGCCTTGTTTTGGTGGACAAATTTCGATTAGGCATCAACGATGATGCAGTATGCAAAGAAGACAGTAAGAGTCAGGGAAAACCAAAAGACCCGCTACCAGCATTGGCGCAAATACGCATTTTTTAAAGGCAGGGAGTTTGATCGTGACGACGTGCGCATCCGAGGTGGAATATTGGTGGTTCGTAAGTTGCGGGTTCATTGGGAAAAAGGCTACTAACCATCGCCGTCCTTGTCCTAATGGTTGTGATGAATTCGGTTAGATTAGGTCTCGCGATACTGAGTTGCAGAGGTAGCACGAATATTCGTCTTCGAGGTCGTGGATATGGGATAGCTTGAGTGTGGGCAAGCTATGGTCACCAACTTACAAATAGGGAGAAGGCCTCCTTAAACTCAGAGACCTGGTCTTCAGTGAGAGTATCAGCCTACAACAATGGAGAAAGTACATGGTTAGCTTTGCGATGACTCTCTCTTGGTATGGGTAATCAGAAATCGGTCTGCGTAGAAGCTCGGTGACCCCTCCAGAAGCCAGCAGCTTTGATTCAGGGTGTCTAGACACCCAAGCCTGATGAATTTTGAAAGCTCTGGCATTTTTAATACCATTTTTTTGGGGGGGGATGAGTGGACTGACCATTGTGGATTTGAGTATAGATGTTCTTCGTAGAAATTGTTGTAAAAGTGGTGTTAGGAGATCGTGAAAAAGAAAAAAAAAAGACAAGTACAGTTTGCTTTGGATTGAAGTAAAGGGAAGAAGTCCAGAGGGGCTGGATGTGGGTTGGGGATCCGAGAAGAAGGGAGAGCAGGGGGGGCCGAAGACAAGTACAGAGGGAATAATATATGTGTTTAGGGGGGTTAAGCGGACCCTAAAAAAGCCTCCTAGTGCCTTTCCTAGCTTTGCTCCTGGTACTTGGCTGTATGTGGCTCAACAAGGCAAATCTACACCAATGTATGTTCTTTTATTTGTCCTATTCTTCAGCTCACCACATGATATGTTTCGAAATGGACCCCTCATTTTGCGTTTGACCCGGAATCGGAGTAATGTTTACAGAATCCATAAGCCTAATTAATGTAAGAAAAACCAACTTGGGCTCTAATAACGATTACGCGTTGTGCAGTTGTGTTGTGCATATACGTGTTTTCTATTCGTTTGTGATCCCCGCTCCGGCCAATGAAGAATGTTGACTTGACAATTTCTCCCCGGGTGCTACACATTCCGCTGTTGCGGGGCTCCGTTTAGTGAGCTTGGATCACTCACTCGTCTGGCTGGAACGAAAGCTATGGGGGTTTGCTTCATCATACAAAGACTAGAGATAAAGACTTCACGTGATCTCCCACCTTGAACGGCATGACGTGGGACACCTCCTCTTTTCCTCCCTAATTATCACCTATTTTCCAGATTGTTTGGGTCTGTTGCACATTTTGTGTATTTCGAGGGAAGCCTATATCCACTCTTGGCTAAGGTCTGATGGATGATAAGCTTAGCCGGAGTATCTCCGGATAAATATCAGGTGACAGGCCATGGCCAGATTAACCAAACAAAAGCTTAGAGCGAGCTTTGCCATGACGAGTTGCGTAGTTATAGCTGTTTATCTATGCATAGTGTCCTGAACTCGTTGTCAAACTTGCAAAAATAACTCCCATAAAATATCCCAAGTCTACTGGCTGTTTGTTTGTGTATTTACCAAATCTGCCACTTTCTGTCATACCCTTCTCTCTAGCAACTAGTAGCTTTTGCGCCTCGACTCACCCTAAACTTGTCATCTACGTTCCATCCACCTGTCTGTCTTGACACCTTCAACGATACAACGTCTTGACCCATTCTTGTTTATTATCAAGCACCAGAAGTCGGTCGCATTGATCTGTGTGTTGTGCTGTGATTAGACACTAACGCTTCCCCATCCCATTAAATCTATAGGGCTACACATCATCAAACGTGGATCATAGCCCTCGCATTTCAAACCATATCGGAAACCCAGGCGTCTGCCATGTGGCGTGACCGCACAAATCTGTACGTGGGAATTAACCTTTTAAAATCACTGGCGCATAACTAAGAAATGGACGTGTAGTTACATTTCCTATCGCCAATCCTATGCTCACCATCCCACGAAACGATCCAAATATGCATCGAACCCGATAGGCCGACTCGGCAGCCCCATTCCCGATACTTTTCCCGGAACTAGCAGCGCAGTATCAGATGATCGACGAGGCCTTTTGTCTGCTGGAGCTTTTGAAGATGATGGCGACGCAGTCATTGAAATGGACCTTCTTCCTCCTCGATGGGCCGATGTTTCGGACGAGATAACGGAAATTATCGGAGACATTGCGCGCAAAGGGCAAACATTAGAGCGACTACATCAAAAGCATGTTCTTCCTGGGTTCAATGACGAAGAAGCTAAGAGAGAACAAGAGATCGAGATTGAGAAACTTACTCAGAGCATAACACGAAGATTCCATGAGTGCCATCGATGTATCCAGCGCATCGGGCACATGGTCACAGAGTCCCAAGATGCCGGAACTTTAACCCGCTCTGAGGAAACTATGGCAAAGAATATACAAATATCTTTGGCTAGTAGGGTGCAAGAAGCCAGTGCGAGCTTCCGCAAGAAGCAGAGTCTGTATCTCAAAAGTAAGTCGGGACATGTGTCTTGTTTTCTATTAAAATCATTCTATTAACGCTAATGTGATCAAAGAACTTCGTGGCATGAGTGGAATGGGGGATCGTTCGGCCTCACCGAACCCAAACTCCCAAGCATATAACGCCGACCCATCCTTATTTGAGTCCGATGCCGACCGTTCATTCTCCCAGTCAACATTGCGTGGTATATCAGAACAGAAGCAGCTACAAAAGTCCCGCGGCGCAAATGATGCCATAATATCTCAACGTGAACGGGAGATTGAAGATATTGCGCAAAGCATTATAGAACTGTCTGATTTATTTCGAGATCTTCAAACCATGGTCATTGATCAGGGAACAATGCTAGATCGCATTGACTATAATGTTGAGCGTATGGCAATTGATATAAAAGCGGCGGAAAAAGAACTCGTGGTAGCCTCTGGGTACCAGAAACAACATATTAAACGGAAGATTATATTACTACTCTTGCTTTTGATAGTAGCAGCCATTATTCTTTTGGTCATCAAACCCAAGAAGAACAGCTAAAATAGCCGGTTGTCAATCAAGAAATTACATTTGCTATTAATAGGAGAATAACAGAAAGGTTCTTTCTAGATTTCTTCGTCTGATGGAAATTCACTTTCAGTATTAGCATCAAAGGAACTCTGATTCGAACAAAAATCTTCACGTCTTGTTGCTCGAATTGAATGAATCCGCCCGCTTATTCGTAGATCCACGGAGACAAATGTAGGGAACAGTAAAAGAACACCGATCGCATTACATATGCCATGGCGCACTTCATCCTTGATCGTAAGTCTATCTTTTGTAGAATCGCCGAGCGATTCTTTTGTATTCTTCATCTCTCGCCCTCTTTCTTTCCACAATATTCGTTTTTGCTTCTGTTACTGCTTCGCGGAAATCGGATATAGATGGAATAATTTCACTTCCCCATGCCTTGTTACATATAACCTTGATATCCTGTAACGAATACGCCCTCCAATGTTTTGTCAACAGGAGAGAGTACTCAATTTTCCAAGGCTTAGGCTTCCAATCAAGAGCTGCATACGTGATAGCAGATTGCACAAAGCTCTCTTGAATTGGCACACCATATTCGTGCAAAATGCGCAAAAGACGCAGGCCCGCAGCAGGCCCAAAAGCCGAAGGTGGAAGAGGCTGCGTAGAAAAAATGGACATCTTGTCTGCATGGGCAGCTTCTGGCCGACCAAGTGGTGAACGAAACCCATATGACAAGATATCTATGACGACCCTTTCATTGAAAATAAGACGAAGGGGATGATATTTGCTGGAGAAGGATGTTGAAGCAGGGAAGGCGGTTCTTCGAAATTGTTTTAGTTGCTCTTGCCTTCGGAATATGGCATCCGAAGAATGCACCCGGATAACCTTACCCCCTTGCTGAAGCTTCGTGTAGTAGGAAACAAGCTGCTCACTAATCGATTCGATTTCTCTGAGCTGCCCGGTTCGCGCTAGAGATGAAAATATAATAGTCCAGATTTTCGAAGGTACGGCGTACCCACATTCCATTGCATTCAGACAAATGGACGCTGCCACGCCACTATAAGCACGGAATCCAGCTGAGCTTTTCTTCTGAGAGTCATTAATCAGGGTTTTCATGAAGGTATTGAAGACTGACAGTCGGATTCTGGTGGAATTGCAGGTGCCATTTTGCAAAAGACGAAAAGCTGTTGCCCACCTACGAGGACTTTTAAAGCAGCTCATTAGAGCATGATGATATAGTCGAGGAGCTGCGTCTTCTTTGAGATGCGCAAGTATTATTGTAAATAGACGGTGCTTTCTCCCATCTCCAATGGCGGCACTCGCCGTTGATATCTTTTGAAGTGTAGTGATATCTTCAAACACATCAGGATGAATATCGCTTTGCAATAGCTCAAGAAGTTGTTGGTCATTTTTGCTCCGTGCTACTCTCAAAACGACGCTAGAGTAGTTTGTCTGTGTTACTGTAATTCCAAGACTCTTGAGCTCTCTCACCCAGGACAACAGCTCAAGACAAGAGTTGCAACGTAGGCCTAAGGATTGCAAGGAAAACGGGCCAATCCGCTTAACCCCCAGCTTGTGAATCACTGTGAATGAAAACTCAATGCTAGACCATTCGCTGGCAAACCACCTTGCAATGAGCCTGTCGTTTGGAGGAGGGTTCTTGTAAGCATGGTCCGATGAGCTAGTCGTAGTCCCACATCCTGAAACAGAGCTTCTTGAATTAGATGGAGGGTGTAGTACCATCATTTCTTGTTCGCAAAGGCCTTCGTTGGGAAAGTACCGATTGAGGAATCGAATAAATGAACTAGAAGCCATTGATCTAGGTCGATCATGATACTGAAGAAACAAGGACCGCCAATCTCGGGCAGCAGCCTCTTTTCCACGCCGATGGAGGAGTGGAATGATCTTGTCATACAAATCTCGATAATTGCTATACGAGTATATAGACTTCAAAGCTGCCTGACATTCAGTGTCATGATTTATCACGAACTGAGTTATGATGTCAGCAAACGCTAGAGGGCCTGGGTCAAACACTGGCGTCAGCGTTCTATGGTACTTCACAGCATCAGCGTATCTCTTATTTTCAAAGAAGAAACGGATACTTATGGCATACAGCCGAGGCCAAGCCGCATTGCGGACTTGAACGACTTTATTTGCAACTCTAACCAATTCATGAAAATCCTGATCACAATCCAAAGCCACGGAAGTCATTGAATCCCAAAAAAAGTCGGCAATCTGACCATCTAGCGCAATATCGGGTTGTCGAGCTAAGAACAGCTTGAGGACTTTTGCGGCACCTTTTCTGCGGTTCCATCTTAGAGAAACATCTAGCAAGCAAGCCCAAAGAGCAACGTCATCACACCAATCAGGGTCGTCAATCAATAGTACGTCCCCATTGGACGATACTTCTGAAAGTTCAGAGCGGACTTTGTCATTGTCCTCCAAGATAAACCTCCATTTACCATACAAAGATTTATCTGGAGTTCGAGGTAACGGCACTGTTTTGTGCTTAATTGGCTTTGCTTCGGGTTTTGGAGGGAGTGATGAAAGGATTATCGTTGGTGGTGGTACCGTCGGCAATGGTATTGAATTTTTATCTTGGTTCGGGTGTTTTCGATAAAAAAATGACGGCAGGTCTTGAAATTGACGCAAAGATGTGGAAGCATTAGAATTAGCATTAGCAGTTGTGCTATGCGTAGAATACTGCCGTCGGTAGACTTGATAGCCCAATGTCCCAAGCCGAGAACATGGCCATGTCCAAATGCAAGGGTGATGAGAGCGTAGGCTCATTCTCTCAACCACAAGGACAAAATCGCAGCTCTAGAAACTTGGCCCATAGAGCTTCCTTGAGTCTCCTCATTGATTGGAGACTCCGGATGTAGATTGAAATAGGAGCTGATGGTCTTCCTGTCCCTCTTTATGCTGATTTCATGGACTTTGAAGATTGAGCCAAGCTGTCTAGGAAGAACCACTTTAGTAGGAAGTAGGCTTGCCCCATTTTTAGCCATTGCAGCTTAGTCATCAGAGGTTCCACTTTCATCACACGGCTGAAATGACTTTCTTATGGTGCGACTTTTGAAGCCGTGATGAATCAAATATTGTTATCGCAAATATCCTCGCGACCACTATTCATATCTCCCAATTACCAAACTGCAAGCCCAAGCTTATAAACCCAAAATGGCGTACGAGACCCCGCACTTCAGACCCATGTGTTTCCCAACTATCCGTCTTTCCAATTGGCACTGTCGTCCTCCCGCTTTTCCAGTCTTGTGATCAAGAAAAACAATATTATTGTACCGCCGCGGACTCCTTGCTAACAAACATATCGGATTAACAGCTTCGTCGATGCTAAGAACAGGGTGCCCACCCTCCAAAAGACCTACCAGGCCGCCTACAAGAACCACACCCGTCTCTGGAAGATTGTATGTTTTTTCTGATGTACCCAACTTCTTTCTGTGCATCATGACCCTCATCGTCTCGAACCTGGCACATCGTACTCACATTTTTGCTGCATACAGAGCCCCCGCAGCCGTCTGCTTGTTGCCCCGTACACTGCTGTTCTCTTCGGAACCACTGCTGGTATGTGCCCTACACTACTCCAACCTAGAACATTAGTTAGCTAACGCATCGTTTAGCTTGCATGTATGGCATGTCCCGCAAGGCTCTCGGCTACAACTCCTGGTTTTAGATACTACCTAAGATTCTCAACCCTTCGTCAGATGTATACAAGGTGTTCGATCCGCGATAACTGACGAGGGTGGGATGAGAATATTGGTCCATGTCACTATATAGGAATTATTTCTAGGTAGTTCCTCAATAGAATGCGCCTTGTGTCCGGGGCATATGGTTCAACTATCTCGTCGAGAACATGTTTGTATAAACATACTGGTGTTAAATGGGCTGGCACCATTTTTTAATGTATCACAATCACACTCTAAAGAATCAGGTTTTGAGTCTCGCCCGCAAAACCTTGACCATACAATGGTTTCATCCTAGGCTGTGAAGAGGAATAGCATTAAATAAAGACATTTACACTGTTTAGTAGCCGGAGGCACCAGGAGCATTCTCGTCCTTCTTCAGACTAACCAGGAGTTCCCGGAAACGCTCCTTGCCGGAGCCACTAGCACCACCCTTAACACCTTTGCCACTAACATCTACCAACTTGGCAATGCGCTCCCAGCTGGTCCCCCCCGAAACAGTGTTCTCTCGGTTAGCCAAGAACTCTTCTGCCTCTTTCTGGGTCTGTGAAATTGTCTTGTCCTTCTTGAGGTTGTAGTTTTCGTAGAAATCATCAATATTTTGCCGAGCCTCCTTAATGGTCTCTTCGCGCTGCTGGGCAAACTTTTCGGCTCTCTTGGCATTGTTGGCATCGCGAGTCTCACGCCACTGTCTGATCACTTCGGGCTCTTCTTCTTCCTGGGCATATGAGGAAAAGCCTGAGTTGTAGCTGACCGAGGGGCCCGCGCCAGTTATCGTGCCATCGTTACTGACGGACTGCATACTATTAGCACTTGAATGTATGTATTGAAAAACGGAAAGGATCTACCTGGTTGGCGGTAATATCGGGGAACTGTGATGTGAAGGCAGCTTCAGGACTAGCAGCTTCATTTTCGGCAAGTAGATCGTCGTCGTTTGTAGCAAACTGGTCGGCATCGTCGCCGAGAAGTGCTTTCTCGCGGGCCAAAAAGTCGTCGGTGGAGGGAATCTCACCACTAGTTTCTCTGACTTGAGTAGCTGTATTTCACAGAGAAAGAAAACTTGATGTTAGTGTGCGTATGGCTTTGGATTCAATGGGGCTAAAAGAGGCATTACCTCCAGAGTCGAACTCTTCGAGAGACGGAAATCTGTCAGCCATGGTAACGAATGCTCGTGGACTTTGGGAATTGACGTAGTGGGGAAGTAAAACTGAGTATCAGTATGCGACACAACTATTGACGGTGGTGTTATTAGTCGAAGTTGTTTGTTCTTGGGGATATGTGGTGTTGTAACTAAGGAGTGATATGAATGGATATGCTGAGGTTTGTCAAACCGTTGTTGCCAGGTTCCTGAATGGGATGCGCAGTTCCCAGCGCGGCAAACAAGGTAGGTATGCACTATAGCCTAGCTTAACTAACTATAGCGGCAGCTTTACACCTGCTTAGAGTATATACCCGCTTGTTGCATATCCCAATAGCGAGGCAAGATGCCTCCCTCACTCAGTATTGTTTTGTTTGTACACACAAAACGGTGTGCTTCGCCTCCAAGAATCAATTGAATTCGCAGTGAAGGCTACCTTTCTAGATTTGAAAAGAACCTCCAGATCCGCGTCATTGCGCATAGAATTTGCTTCTTTTATGACCTACCTTTGCTTTCCCAACACTGTTTTTTTCTCCTTGACATTGCGAAGTTACTAGGTTGACCCGGGTTAAGCTTTCTTATTGGCCAGATGCAATCGCTTAGATGCTTTCTTTCTCAATTTGTTATTTTTACTAATAATACCTTGTGAAGGTTGGTCGTGCAAAAGTCAATAAGCTTCACTTCTGTTTTTTTCCTTCCGCCTTTTATCTCGTAGCGTCAGTCCACCATTATCGCATCCTCATTAAGGTCCTTCGGAAACTGTCCATATCGGGACTGCCATCACCCGCTGCTGACATATATGCATTCAACCCACATTAAACCAGTGTCTGGTATTTGATCTTGAGCGTCGCTAGAATTCCTAGCTGTTGTCGCGTTGCTTGCCCGTGACATTTTATCTCTAGTAACCAGTCCCGTGGCCCGGAACATCAAATATGGCCTACAACGATGATTCAGTGCTGGCGAAACTGTCAGCGGTTAATGAAAGCCACGAAAGTATTGCAAGTTCAGCACAATGGATTATCTTCCACAGGTAAACAAACACTGATACATGTATGGAGGAGATGCAGTGGCATCCCGCTTCTTTTGCGTATACTCCCGACTTTCAAAAGACGTACTGACCTTTGGATTAGGCGATATGCGGATAGAACAGTTCATCTCTGGATGCAAAAGCTCAAAAACTCATCCAGTAGCAAGCGGCTAAGCTTAATCTACCTTGCAAATGGTATATGCGATTCTTTTTTCTGCAACACATCTCCAGACACCACTTCTAACGCCTTTCTTGACAGAGGTTTCTCAGCAGTCCAAGGCACGCAACAAGCACGAATTTATTACCGCATTTTCCTCTACCATCGCCGAAGCTGTCTCGACAGCCTACAAAGGAGCCCCTGCCGAAGTGCAAAGCAAGCTTAAACGGGTCATTGATGTATGGAGAGACCGTCGTGTATTTGACGACGCCGTCCAGGCAGATATTGACCGGCGAGTTTTTGGTTTGTATCCCATTGCTTGCAGGTTGTGAACTATCTACCGTGTAGAATACATAACGCTAACGCTTACTACCAAGACCTTGACAAGTCTAGAGGCACCGCTGCTATTACGGGCTTTTCATCTCTTAATTCGAATCAGATTCCGAAGGATCTTGCTCCCCTTGTTCCACTTCACCACGCCGTCTCTAGCCGCAGCCTGCCAGTCAAAACTGCTTTCAGCTCCGCCGATCAAGACTACAAGAAGTTAAAGGACCCGTCGGTGCCTACGCCATCGGCTCCAGTATATGCTGCCCGTCTTAATGGTCTTCTCAAGCTTCTCGGAACTGCCGAGAGTGTAGTTTCAGACTCACTGAAAGCGCGCCAAGAACTTGTCTCTGCTATGGATAAAATCCTCGAGGCTCAACGCCTCTCTCTTGCCGAGGAAGAAGCTCTTTTAGCAGACGTTCAGTCTCGAAAGAATGAAATATCAACCACCCGCGATGAAGTTGAGCGCAACATCATGAATGGCTTAACGAAACCCGAGCATGAAGCTGACTCTGCCGGGCTCACTGCCTCCAATGCTAATTCGGAACCTGACCGCCCAGAGATGGAGGCTCTCACTCCTCCTCCTATTGATGTGAGCGTTGACGGAGCTAAGCCCATTGATACAGAGGCGTCATCACCCACGATAAATGGCTCAGCTCACGTAGATACATCTGGAATCGACATACTTTCGAATATGGCCTCTCAGTATCAGTCTCTTCCAACTGGTGAGAATGGATCAAACAAGAGACGCCGTCTTGAGGGCGATGAGCAAGGCTCGTTACCCGTTGAGGAGCATGTCGCCAATACTGAAGCCAATGATTCCATGTCAACTGTAACTGAAGGCATTAGTTCGGCATGAGAGAGTTGTTGGTTCTATTTGCGAAATCAATAAGTGCGTTGGTGGGGGATTGGCAACGGCGTGCCGTTCTACGATGCGATCCAATATGGCTCAAATATTTCTGATAATTCTGGTTTCTCAAGCCATTAGCATCTCGCGCACTCTTCAAGATGAAATTAGTGATAATTCCAATGTACATTGTTCTGTCCTGTCCTGTCCTGTCCTGTCCTGTCCTGTCCATCATTCATCGTCTATTGCTGCATGTCTTGACACTCAACACCAATGTGCCAAGCCCTAAATTTGCTACTAGGGTTAGATATAGCTCCGACTTTCACCCGTCTATTCGACAACTAAAAATAATGCCCCGATGACGGGTCCTAATCAACTTTTGCTCCGCGAAGGGCTAGGCTTACTTTGATGGGAAAAAAGGCCTTTAGGATCTGTACTCTCTCCCAAAGCCGTGCATGTTAAAACTACACAGCGAACGAAGTAATGGAAACATCCAATTTTCCTTCTTTGTCATCATATATTCTTGATTGCACGACCTCATTAATAGTCTCATTATTGATGTCCTGCTAATATCCCGTTCGGCCATTGACAATGAATCTGGGAGCAGCGCCCCGATTGCTGCTCCTCCACGGATGCGGGAGTGCGCGGCGTTCGCAAGCTGTGACAACATCATTTCCGCTGAGCAGTTTGGGCCTACAAAAACACACAAATCCCATTGTTATGTTTCTAATGCCACCTCAAAATAAGCAGGGATGCTTCTATTCCTCAGCTCAAGCTTTGCTCTCAAAACAGCCCTTCTCAAAATCGGCAGTGACTACAACCACTATTAGACAGCGCCATCGGTTTGGACTTCGAATTCACAATGGGCTTGGCTCGGCTTCGTCTTCAATCACAACCCAAAGCCGAAGAATGTTTGGGTTTCTCGGCCTTCTAACAAAACCTCGCAACAAAGAACAAAACTCTACAAGTGTAAACTCAACCTCAACCCCACCTCATGCGTCAACCTCAACCCCTCCACCCCCGAGCTCAACCCTCACCCCGACTAGCCCAGTTGATTCCAAAACGACTACGACCGTAACTAGACCTAAGGATAGCGATTCTGAACTATTAGAAGCCACCGGCTTTGAACGCAGTGAACGTGCTGCCAAAGCTGCTCAGGTCAATTTGAGTGCACGACTTGCCAAAGATGGAAAACCTGCGAACACCGACTACAATGACCTTTGGCGACTACTTAGAATCGCCCGTCCTGAAATGAGCTGGCTTATAGCAGCATGTGGCCTCTTGGTGGTCTCTTCGTCTGTAACAATGTCGCTGCCATGGGTCATCGGACGCCTCCTGGATATCATGAACAATGCTAACCCTGACGAAGTACGGATATTGGGACTCACCTTAAACTACTTTTTCATTGCTCTAGCATCGGTTTTTACTCTTGGCGCATTATCAAACTTGGGTCGTATCATTTTGCTTCGGATTGTCGGCGAAAGGGTTGTTGCGCGCCTACGCTCTAACTTGTACCGTCGCACTTTTATACAAGACGCCGAGTTTTACGATGCTAATCGTGTTGGCGATTTGATCTCCCGCCTGAGTTCCGATGCAGTTATTGTTGGAAAGTCAATTACCCAGAATCTAAGTGACGGCCTTCGTGCTTTATTTGCCGGTGCCTTTGGCTTCAGTGCCATGATATGGCTTAGCCCCAAGCTTTCTGCCCTGTTGTTGATTGCCGGGCCCCCCGTCGCTTTTGGTGGATTGCTTTACGGACGCACAATCCGCAATATAAGTAAATCGATCCAGAAAGGTTTAGGAACTTTGACCAAGATTGCCGAGGAACGCCTTGGAAATGTGAAAACTAGCCAAGCCTTTGTAGGAGAAATCCAAGAGGTTCATCGCTATAATCACCAGGTCCGCCGGATTTTCAACCTTGGGCGCAAGGAAGCTATTACTGCAGCTACGTTCTTTGCCTCAACGGGCTGGGTCGGCAACATGACTGTTATCGGTATGCTTGTTGTTGGGGGGAACTTGGTTCGCAATGGATCCATGAGCACCGGTGACCTCACTTCTTTCATGATGTACACCGCGTTCGCCGGTAACAGCTTATTCGGGCTTTCAAACTTCTACTCGGAACTGATGAAGGGTCTCGGTGCTTCCAGCCGACTCTTTGAACTACAAGATCGCAAGTCAAACATCCATCAAACCGTTGGTACCAAGGTCAAATCTGCACAGGGCGCGATTGAGTTCCGGGATGTCAGCTTTTCCTATCCTACTCGACCAGCAGTTTCTATCTTTAATGGCCTAAACTTTACCATCCCCTCAGGCAGCAATGTCTGCATTGTCGGACCTTCTGGTGGCGGTAAGTCAACTGTGACTTCGCTACTACTACGCTTCTATGCCCCTACCCAAGGCTCGATTACCATAAACGGCGTTGATATCAGTACCATGAACGCCAAATCATTGCGTCGCCGCATTGGCATTGTTTCCCAAGAGCCGGTTCTGTTTTCTGGGACTATTGCCGAGAACATTGCTTACGCTAAACCCAACGCCACTCGCTTGGAGATCTACCAGGCCGCCCGTAAAGCCAACTGTACCTTCATAAGTGATTTACCAGACGGCCTTGATACCCAAGTTGGTGCCCGTGGAAGCCAGTTATCCGGAGGTCAAAAGCAACGTATTGCCATTGCTCGCTCCTTGATCAAAGACCCGGATATTCTCATTCTAGATGAGGCTACTTCAGCTCTTGATGCTGAGTCTGAAACTCTTGTCAATGAAGCCCTAATTGCTCTTCTCAAGGGGCGTAATACCACTATTTCCATTGCCCACCGCCTCTCTACTATCAAGCGTTCGGACCAGCTCATTGTTCTTAATAGCGAGGGCTCTGTTGCTGAGATTGGGAGCTACTCTAGGCTATCTGCAGACCCGGACAGTGCTTTCAACAAGCTGATGGAGTGGCAGATGAACGGTGGCGAGCCTATTGCCATGGAATCCCGGCAAGGTGCCGCCATTACCGAAGCAGAGGAGATCCAAGAGGATCTTGAGAAGCACGAGGAAGAAGAGGAGATTGATGTTGAGATGGAGAAAGAAGAAAATACCAAACCCAAAAAATAAATTCCGGCAGTAATGCACAGGTGCTCAACCCGAGTGTGAGCTTGCTGCGCAGGGGCTTACCCGGAAAACCCACGCACACGCACACACACACACACACACACACATGTATCGGTGTATGGAGAAAGCTGGGTGCAGAGATGACTGCATTACATGGTGGGAAGTGGCGGGGTTTTCTAGCCTTTGGGCTCCTTTCATTTGCCCAGAGTGCGTGTAAATATTTACGGCATACATCTATCCGTCAAGTTAGATTCGCCTTGTGTTAACAGTGTTTTGTTTTTGTATCTCTACTTACTGACTACTTAGTATACTACGTTCTTGCACTTTTCAATAACTCAAGAAGTTATACGGTTTTTTTCAGAGCTTGCGCTTGGCCACTACAGCTCAGCTCGCTGATAAAACGCATGTAAATCCCCGTACTCCATGCATGCACTACGTACAAAATAATGTTGGGCTTCATTCTTGAAGTCACAGTACTTGGCTTATGTCATGTATCCTATGTATCCTCGTGTATGTTGTTCTTTCTCATTTTATCTGTATAGACTTTAAGGGCTCCTCCTCCCCTGGAACGGGTTTTTTTCCACGTGAAATCTCCAAAGGAGCTTCCAAAATTTGGAGACAATAGCCACACACATAAAAGCTTCCCCTCAATCAAGCGAACTCTGTGACAGCAACTTTTCTTATCCTTTCGCGAAACCATTTATTTCATCGCTTTGGTGTCCCCCATAATGTCTGAAATTGAGGGAACTTTTAATGCTGGGGGTGCGGCCCTGTACACCAAGACGTGGATGGTATGTCTTAATTCATGTTTAGAAAAACCTCTTTGCGTTGTATATTATACTAACCAGTGTGCCCGTTGACCTAAAGCCCGCGGGTCCCGCCGTAGCCAACCTCATCTTCTTTCATGGATATAGCGATCACTGCAACTGCTACCCCGACTTGTTCGCTTCATTAAGCTCTCGTGGAGTCGCGATTTATTCCTTGGACCAACGCGGTTGGGGCCGTTCAGCAACGAAGCCTCAAGATCGCGGTCTCACTGGCCCTACAACTCAAGTCATTGCCGATATGGTGGCCTTTATCGAATCAGTTTTTGCTCAGTCGGACGCGTTGCCCACTTTCATAATGGGAAACTCTATGGGTGGTGGTCAGATTCTTACTCTCGCCTGCACCCCCCAATACAAAGAACTAACAGGTAAAATTCGCGGTTGGATTGCCGAGGCACCTCTAGTCGCATTTCCGAGGGGCTCCGAGCCCATGAAACTAGAAGTCTTTGTCGGCCGTCTAGCTGCTAAAATACTCCCAAACTTCCAATTGAAGAAACCACTCGATGTCAACACCCTTACGCGTATTCCTGAAATGGCCGAAAAGACCGAGAAAGATGAATTGTGTCATAACACTGGCACTCTGCAGGGTCTTGCTGGCATGCTGGATCGTACCGCCAATTTGGATAGTGGCTCTCTTAAACTGAACGATAACGTCACTGCCCTCGCGGTTTTCCATGGCTCAGGTGACAAGATTACAAGTCATGTTGCTAGTCGCAAATTTTTAGAAGCACAAACGCTACAGGACCGTGTTTTCAAGGAGTATGAGGGCGCCTATCATCAGTTGCATGCTGATTTGTGTCGTGAAGAGTTCAACAAAGACGTTGGAGATTGGATCCTAGAGCGCGTCGAGTCTAAACCTCATCTCTAATCAGATTCCATTAGAGAGCGTGGCTGGCTCTCATGTACTTTCTGTTGCCTTATCTTACTTAGTTAATCTTGTTATAGTAATTAGTACACACTAGTTGAAAAAAATATTTCATGCTACGATTGTCTGGGTTTCAATAAGAGTTTAAATCGGAGTGAAAATGCCTTTCTTAGGCTTACACAAATGTCGCGAACCAAAGCCCACAGCTTGGAGTATCTGAGTGAGATGAAAGCCTACTCGAACAATAGGGTTAGGGTGTATGGCTCAAGATGTAAATGACTAAGCACAGCTGGGTAAAACACCCAACCGTCGTGAATGACGTCTCCAAGACTTCAGGAACCAATGATTTACTAATCACTAGAACAAACAAATTATGAAAGCCGTAGATTAGATCAACAATACGGCAAACGTTATGTCTCATATGATTCAGTACATGTGAGCGAGGGCTCGGCACAGTTGTCGAACAAAAACTTCATGTTAGGCAAAGCGCTACATATCAGTCTTCAGACGTCACTTTTCCCCATTACTCCCATTTAAAATTTAGAAAGATACTTTTAAAAGTCACAACGCCTCTGATCTGATCAGTTTGGCCAAGTAGCTGCAAGGAAAATCGAGGGGTAGGAGGCACATTCATAACAACCACATGGGTACTAGACAGCGTGGGCGGGAGCGCAAAAAATCAAAGAGTTCCATGTTTAACCCAGGTTGCATGTGATACTGAGCTTTCCTTTTATTCTTTCCCTTAATTCAAGAATTGTTCCTAGTTTCTTTAACAATTTTATTCGGTTTTGTCTTGGCAAGGTTTAAGCAGAGATCAGAGCCTTGCGAACGCGGGCACCACGCTGTCTCGAGGTCAGGTGAGCGACAGAGGAGGAGGCCTCGGCCTTCTCAACGGCCTCCTCAGCCTCAGTCAGGATCAACTCAATATGGCAGGGGCTGGACATGTAGGGGTTGATCTGCAAAACTGTTAGTTTATGTGAACTTTGAACTTAAAGATTCGTCATTTCATGACTTGTTTGGAAAGGTATGACATACACGACCGTGGGCACGGTACGTCCGTCTCCGCTGCTTAGGGGCCTGGTTGACCTGGATGTGCTTGACAACCAGGTTGCCAGTGTCAAGGCCCTTGGCATCGGCGTTGGCCTCGGCGTTCTTCAGAAGACCAAGCAGGAACTCGGCCGACTTAACGGGCCAGCGGGCACGGGTGACGCCAAACTGCTTGCCTGTTGAGATGAATGAATTAGTCTACTAGTTGCGAACGAAATCTCAAGGAAATCTGAGATTGCTTGTGAGTGCAGCAGGTCTTCATCACAATCCGGGGGATGGTGCTTGAGTGTAATGGGAATTTTAGGCGGGGAGGGGCTATCGGGAATAATCGTCTGGAGTGTTCGTACCCTGAGCGGTACGACCGATCGATCCGCAGAATCTACGGAAGGGAACGGCCTCGGTCTTGGTCTTTACGTTCTCGAGGAAAGTCAGGGCGCGCTGGAGCTTCCAGCCGTTGATGGCCTGGGCGGTCTCGCGAGTGTTCTTGAAAGACACACGAAGGTAGGCACCGCGAGCGCGGGCGGACTTCGAGGCCTGGATCTCCTGGGCAGCGTACCGGGTCTATCGATCGGGCAAAAAAGAAATTCGGTTGTCAGCATGATTTGCTCGGCTGTAAAGTTTTTTGGTGGCTGTTTCGATTTCGATGTTTGAGTCCTAGCGATAGTTTCAAGAACCAGTCACAAAAGACATTGTTGATGACTTCTAAATCGCTAGAAGGTAACAGAGCGTCTATCTATGGCTGGAAGAGCACCGTCTAAAGGGAGTCAGGAAGGGGACAACATACCATGTTGCTGTCGTTTGTGGTTGTTGATGGGCTTCAACGTCGATAACACTAGAGTTGGAGGAAATTCAGAATATGTTACCCACATAGCACAAAGGCAGATTGAGAGATTGAGGGACCCGCTCCAAAAGCGGTAACTGGGTCTAGCTTAGGGCAATTCAGCCCTCCACTGTTGTGGCGCGGCAGAATATCGGCAGAACGATAACGGCTTTGAGGGATGGCAAACGAGGCGAGAAAGACGATAGAACCTACATAGTTGGTGTCCTGAGCTCGAATATTTTGCAAAAAATTGATTACAGCTTCTAGTCAACTGTCCCTGGCCAAAAGTTGAAGTTTGGAATAGTTCTCGATATTGAAATATTGCTGAAATGTGCGGCGTCATGTGATCCACTTTTACAGCCGCCGCCAAAAAAAATATTTGAGCTCAGTAATTATTCTCACGTGAGAAAGGTCTGGCTGGTCTTCACCGAGGTGGAGCCACATAAGCCAATCACAAGCAGGATGGTTGATCTATGGCTGAAATCCTTATCGTCCAATGATAACTGAGATCGGGGCCCCGCTAAAAAAAAATTGGCCAAGCTTGAAGGCGGAAGAAAAATTTCAGAAACTCGGTCTCCAAACAATTTTTTTTACTTAGAGATCGCAAAGTTATCGCAGCCTTTCCAACCACTTTTTCTTTGATTCCATCTTTCTCTTTTTTGTTTTGCGACACTGTTTTCAATTTTCCACGCGGCAAGCAAGCGGTATTTGATACTTTATTTACATATCAGATACTTTACTCGACTCAATTGTCTGTCTTAGGAAGCCTCGAAAGCTCTTAAGACCCTTTCCCAACTTTCTAGTCTTCGCAACCTAAATCTTTGAGATGGCTCCTCCCGGACGTGGCGGTGGTGGTTTCCGCGGTGGTCGCGGTGGTGCTGGTGGCCGTGGTGGCGGTCGTGGCGGCGGTCCTGCTGGCCGTGGTGGTAAGTCGTTATTAACCCTCAGTCCTATTGTTGATTCTACTGTCCTTCGAAGCTGTGGTTGTCTAATCAAGTCTCCTTAGGTGCACGTGGTGGCTTCCGTGGAGGTCGCGGTGGTGCTCCTGGTGGCCGTGGCGGTGGCCGTGGCGGCGGCCGTGGTGGCGCTCGCGGCGGCGCTCGCGGCGGTGCTGCTGGTGGTGGCAACAAGGTCGTTGTTGTAAGTTCTCCTTTTATTCCCCAACCGTCCAAGAATTGACTTTGTGAGACGAAGTAGTGCTTGCATCAAAGCCGATAAACTAACAAGCAAATTTCCATTACAGGAGCGTCATCGCCACGAGGGTGTTTTCATTTCTAGAGGCAAGCAGGATGACCTGGTTACTCGCAGCTACGCCCCTGGTATTGCCGTCTACGGCGAGAAGCGCATACAGACTGAAGAGTCTACCAAGGCCGAGGATGGCACTACTATTGTGAACAAGATCGAATACCGTGTTTGGAACCCCTTCCGCAGCAAGATTGCTGCTGGTATCCTGGCTGGTGTCGACAACCTGTACATTGCCCCTGGCAAGAAGGTCCTGTACCTTGGTGCTGCTTCCGGTACTTCGGTCTCCCACGTTTCGGACATTGTCGGTGCTGCCGGCCGCGTCTACGCTGTCGAGTTCTCTATCCGCTCTGGCCGTGAGCTGCTGCAGATGTCCATGAAGCGCAACAACATCAACCCCTTGGTCTTTGACGCCCGTATGCCTGTGAAGTACCGATTCTACATTGACGGCATGGTTGATGTCATTTTCTGCGATGTTGCTCAGCCCAATCCCGCCCAGATTGTCTACGACAATGCCCGCATTTTCCTGCGCAAGGGTGGCTACGTCCTGCTGTCCATCAAGGCCAGCTGTGTTGACTCTACCCGGCCGCAGGAGGAGGTGTACGCCGATGTTGTTGCTCGCATGCGCAAGTTCAATTTCAAGCCTAAGGAGCAGGTTTCCCTGGGTAAGTTTTCGAAGCCACTTGACTTGAGTCTTTGGGTCCCCTATCTCAACTTCAATACGATTATGCTGACCTTTTTCTTTTTTTCTTCCTTTTTCCAGAAACCTACGAGCGTGGCCACGCCCTTGTTGTCTTCCAGTACAACCCCGACTACGCCTGGTAAGCAGCGTTAGCTCTTGTCCTGCATTCTCACCCTGTCTCATTGCCGTCCACTTGACCCTGCTCGACTCTTGCCGACCTGCCCCACGAGCTGCTTCGACGATCAACATAACATACTATACGACATAGCTTGGTGCCATATCATACATATACCACGGGCACATTAATGGGCAGTGAGACCGTCTGGCACCACACGAGATGAAATGCATTCAAGGTCTGTCGTTCTTGCTTGGGTACAAAACTGGGGGTTCTGGCGTTCCAGGCGCAATACATCTGTTTTTTTTTTTTTGCTTGTTTTAGTTTCTTTGCTCTGTTTCTTCTGTCATGTAAACAACTTCTTCATAGGGAAGCCTGCGTTGCATCTGGTGGTATATCTAGTTTTCCTTTTATTCATTTTCTTTTAGGGGTTTATACGGGTCCTTCCTGTCTGCCTGCTTGCTGTGTGTTGTTCTTTCGCCAAAACACGGGGGGGATGATGTAGAGAGCAGAACTGTAGTCATTAGGGTGGTTATCAAGGTAACCCTTATTCTACATATCGTCATATCCAACTAGGTATGGCCTTGGCCTTTGACCAACTGCACCCCGACTCCAACTCTAACCACAACTCCAACGGCTATTCTTGTCAACAATGGATGGGGAATAAAGAGAATTTCAGCTGCTATTAGTAATTCTAGTACTAGTGCTGTTAGTGCTGAGTGAAGCAAGTCTAGTTGGCATACATGTTACTAAGGTCAAGAAAACAGGCAGCGGCCGCAAGTGGGAGTAGTGATTGTAGATAGGTATCTGCTACTACAGCCGGCTTGTGCTCCTTATTTTTCAACTCGAGTAGGCCTCTACAAGTTATACGTTCATCTCCTCTTTGATATGATAGAAATAGATAGTACATAACAACCGATGTAGTACATGGAATCAATACTTTCAACACGCAAGTGAAGCCTGGCTTTGCTCATAGAAGGAGTAGGAGTGCATTGTGAAGCCCAGATTCCCTTCAGAACACTCTAAACTGGCTTGTATGCATGGCCTGCATAAGAAGTCTTGTAGAAAAAGAAATATGACAAGGAGCCCGACATCATACTATGCTCAAGCGGCGCTACTCGCTGCGTGTTCACGCGACTAAGTAGACGACTGCGGTTAACCTTTATCATTAACCTTTTTTTCTTGCCTCATTCGCTTTTTAGAGCGCCCGAGACATCATTAATTCATACCATAGCTAGTGCTGATGAGCTGGACTTTCTAACCTATGGGGGCATGACTCTCCAACTCTAGACAGATCTCTAGGTGCTTTAAACAAGGGCTGTGACGATAACTCCAAGCTTATCCTAATGCTACCCTGGCCTTACGTTGTATTCATGATGAAGAGCTGCGCAAAAATGGCTTGCCATGCGGAGTGTCGTGAATCTCGCGAGCTTTTATTATAGTCCAAGAACCGTTAGAACGCTATTTATCGCCTTTTGAAACATGGCCATCTAGATACCAGCCAATATTTCTTCGACCTCTCATCCCTTCACTTGTCTGCCTTTCACTCCCTCGGGATCTTTGTTCCTGGTTCCAGATTTTGTATTCTATAATACTAATCTTGCTTGAGATTATGGCTGTAGTGAGGCCCGAGAGACTTTCAGAGAGTCAGCTCAACTCTTTGAGCACTATTGAGCGCACATGCTCATCTCTGTCTTTGACGGGGTGTATAATCATCATACTTACGTTCACTTTCTCCCCCAAGTTCCGTAAACCTATCAACAGAATAATGTTCTATGCGACGTTTGGGAACATGATTACCAATATAGGCACTCTGATGGCTAGGGCGTATATAGACTCACCCAACTCCGGGCCATGTCAGTTTCAAGGGTTCCTTATTCAGATGTCAGTTGCTTTCTTCTCAAGCGACCTGCTCGGAGGCTACTTTGTCTAATCTTGAGGTTCTTCAGGTTCATGCCCGCTGATGCATACTGGACTCTTGCTATGGCGGTTAACGTGCATTTAACCGTTTACAACCACTTTGATGACAGCAAGCTGCGATCCATGGAGATTCCTTACATCTTGCTGTGCTACGGAATCCCTTTTATACCGGCACTTGTACTATTGTTTGTTCGAAATCACGGGGACCTTCCTTACGGAGATGCCACCTTATGGTGCTGGCTCACCCCAAGCTGGGATCTCTATCGTATTGTCCTATTTTATGCACCTGTCTGGTATTGTTGCTAGTTCTCCCCGCCTTGACGCTACCCTATTCAAGCTGGTTGAGGTTTTCTAACACCATGATGGCAGGTTTGCCACGCTGATCACCATAGCCATATATATTCGGGCTGGTCGAAAAATCTTCAGAATACGGAAGCAACTTCGTTCTTTTAAAGACGCAGCAAAGCTTAAATCGCCATCTATGCAAGTAACAGAAATAACGGCTACATCTGTATCTTCCGCAAATCTTCAAGATAGTCTCCCGCCGGATTTTGCAAGGGAAGACTTCGAGGAGATACACCATAGACTGGGCGCCTATTCAATTGCCATTGATGCTACTGGAGTCCCATCAGCTGTCCGAGCAGTACCACTAGAACACACATCGGCTGTTGTGGGAGCTGCCGATCCGAATCCAGGGAATCTTCATCACCTTATGCCACACGTCATTAGACACCGGTCTCGGCGTCATAGCCGTGCCACTGCCTCAGAAAGACTACATGCACATGTTGCCAACAAGGCAGCATGGTCTTATACCAAATGCGCCCTTCTCTTCTTTGCTGCTATGCTGATCACTTGGATCCCATCGAGTGCTAACCGCGTTTATTCCTTCATCCACAAGGATCGTACTTCCGCGCCGTTGGAGTTTATGAGTGCCTTTGTGCTGCCTCTACAAGGCTTTTGGAACTTCTTTATATACGTGGTTTTCTCTTGGCGCGCCTGCAAAGAATTGTGGCAAGACTTCAAAAACTCAGCCCGCCTATTTACTGGCAGTGGTACGGAAAGAGTCCAGGCATGGAAAGGAATATCAGTACATCCTGTAGATACAAGAGGGAGTCGTGCTGATAGTGCGACTGAGCCTGCAACTCATGGAGCATCTAAAAAGTCTAAACATTCTGCTTGAACTCTCGCAACACAGAATTTCTCTTCATGGTGCACTATGGAAATATAAAAGAACTTGCAAAAAGAAGATTATTAGTAATAGGATATAACAAGATAATTTACATAACCGTGAGCTTTGATATTCTCCCACCCCAATGTTGATATAACCAACGCCATTACGTGCCCCTGGGCGTAAAGAAGCCCACAACAAACTCAAATGTACATGAATAAATAGAGCTAAAACGAAAAGAAATGGCCTGAAAAACTGTGATATCGGAGTCCACGTCGCTGTCGTTCTGCTCCCTTAAACTCGTTACGCTCGAACAGCCTCTATTAGGTGGTACTCCCATGTCGTATCATACTCCATGCACTCTTGTAGTACCTCTGGATAATCCCACCACCACTTGTGTGCCCCCACGAACCGGCTCCATGTTTGTTTCCACAACAAACGTCCAGTCAAGTTTCTGAGCTCCGTTTTGGCTTCCAAATCCGACAATTGGTCAATTTCTGATGGAGCCGTATCTGTGTTTCGGGCCCTTTCCATTTCTTTGTGCATCGCTAATTGGTGACTTGATTTGAACAGTTTTTTCCGCTCACTAGGAAGAATAGCCTTGCAGCTGGCAGTAGTGATGGTGCTCCCTGGTCCGCGCAGGTTTGCGTTTTGTAGCCATTTGCAAAATGTCTTTGATGGGGTACAGCACCGGAACTGCTGGGCCATGGTCTTGGATAGATTTGTAGCTATCCATTGTCTCAAAAGAGGGCCTACAGTCCTTTCGATGGGCATGGGATCAATTAAAGCCAGGTGAAGAGTGCCTCCTAGAGACAGGCAGTTATAAATACAGCCTAAAGCTTCTGGGATCTCAGAAGCTGTAAGAGCTGATGGCAGAGAATAGGCATATACCTCTCCAAATGTATGATTAACTGCTGGTATCTGTGCCGGAGAAACTGCCGGAACCTGTATAGGAACCACGTTGCCATAGGCAGGCGATAGATATGCAGAGTTATTGGTGACAAAAAATACCTGCTTGGTCGGATTGCTGGTGGAAACAAACGAAGCCACCCCTATAATTTAAAATGGACAGGTTAGATATTGGGTGATCAAGTCATAGCAGTGGTTTTCTAGTAAGCTTACCGGGTGATTCGAAGAGACACATGACGCGACTAGCATGCGAAGCTTTCATAACTATGCCAGTATGTGACAGCTTCATTTCCTCTTCTTGGTTGATGTTGTGAATGGCAGTAAGCATCCACCGCTTCTTCTCCATTTCCATTTCTCTATACACAGCTGCATCTTGCTCGGAGCCCCAATTCCGGTTAAGGGCAAACAGAATAGTCTTATCATCCGCTGACTTCATCGTCTTGGTTGAATCCTGTAGTGCCTGGAACTGTTCAACTAGAGTAGGTTCTCTGGGATAATGGTGAGGAAGAGTATCTTCATCTGCCAGAAGGTCCTCCACATTGACCTTGGTCGCAATCGTGTTGTTCTTCTCGGGCCCATCTTCCCATTCATCGGGGGCTTTCCAAGACGCCTGGTCATTTGGGCCAAAAGCCTGAATCCAGCCAGAGAGACTCCCGGGGCTATGGGACGCGGATAAACGAAAATTGACAGGAAAATCTTGCAAATCAATCGTTTTTATCGATGTGACGGCTGAGCTGTGATCATCAACATGGGAATCATCTTCAAAGTCGTCATTGTCGTATATTATGGGCTGCAAAGAAATATTGTGCGTTTGTTGATTATGAGGTGTTTCTGGGGGGGTTGGTGGTCGGCCAGTGGAAGCTGAATCCCCTTTGAAGGAAGAAGCACTCTTAGGTTTTAAAACGTCAGGATCGTAGTCTTTGGACTGCCTTGGGGCTGCGAAAGGTTTCGATCCTAGTGTTGTAATTGACGATTGACCTGATTTGTGGGCGTGTGATGAGTACTTGCTGTCCATTGAAGAGCCATATTGGTGCGAGGTCTCGAAAGCAAGGTCGAAGGCAGTAGACTGTGTGTAGACAGAAGGTGTGGTCCACTTTGAAAAGACCGAGTCTGGATATTAAGCGTAAGTAAGCTGGACAATACAACGAAGGAGAACAATAGGAGTTTCCGTTTTCCTTACCTCGTGATACAGGACTCGTGGGGTCTTCAATTTCGGGTACCTCAGCCATGATACCATCCGCCAGTGCTGGATCTGGGATAACAACCTGAATAATGTCCTGGGCTGATCTCAGCTTTCTATTGTTCAGAGTTGAGGGGCCAGGGCCGCTATAGCTAATGTTCGAAATAGAATCATGGCCAGAACTTGGACGTGAGTGTGCCCGTGATTCTGATCTTGGTATAGAAAGGTCTGTGTCTATGTGCCGTACTGACGGATGGAAGGAGCTTTGCGATGTCATGGACCCGGCTTTTCCGCTACTTTTGTTTGATGAAATAGAATCTAGACCAAAGAATGAAATTTTGCGTTTAGAGTCATCGCTAGATCCTGGGGCCTGAATACTTGGCGATAGAGGTCGATTCTTGCTTGCGTTTCTGGCCACACGTCTAATAGTACGAGAACTGAAGAGACTGCTAAAAGTAGTGTGCTCGCTCTTCTCACTTGGCCGCTCGCTGGATGAAGTTGTACCAGTACAAACGGATGTCCGGGCAGCATCTGTTGTCTTTTGTCTCCTTTCGATTTCCTTACGAGCGCGGCGCTCGCCGACCGACTCGCGTTGAGGGTCAGTCCATACGACGTCGAACATGTTAGTCTGTTTTAGAATAATAAGTCTGTGTAGTTGCAAAAACTGAAATCGAGAGGAGGACTAGTAGAATGAGCAGATGTTCTGTAAATGTAAGCGTCAGTGATATTCCAACAGAGGTTCAGCAAGGACAAAGACACAAGTAAGTTGGCGAGGTCAAGCGCGGCGAAAAGATTGCGCTAGATAAGACCGCAAGTTCCAAGACACGGAAAGAAGAAAGCAAGCGTTTCGCTACGCAAGTTGTGCGATGAAGCAAGAAGCCGATAGACTGCGAGCACCATGAACTTTTTCATAGCGCTCAATAGCAAGGCAATTAAGACATTGGAGCGCGGATTAAAGGCTAATCGGGTTCTTCGAAACAAAATATCAAACTTGACAACTTACGATTGTGATGGACGTCCTTTTTGGAAAGTAATTTCCAGCGACGTTGGTGTTGAGACGGATTCGCTAAAGTACCTGTGATATGATGTGATATAAAAGCAGACACACACACACACAGCTGTATCGTAAAATAGAATCCGTGAATTTACGATGTAAAGGCGAAGAACGGAGGAAAATAAAAGTGTAGGAAGAGGGAAAGTAAGAACGAGGGCAAGTTGGAAGGAAAATTCAAAAAGAAAAAGAAAAAAAAACCCCCAGAAAAAGAAAAATGAAAAAGAACAAGCAGTTGCCTCAACAAGAGACTTAACAGGAAGGTACGGCACTGCTAGGGAAGGTACGTAGTTTCTTAGAAAAGTGATGATGCGAAGCTTAGGCTTGCGCCAGAGGAAGGAGCCGTCTCAATGCAAGGGATGTATGATAGAGATGAGATAGTAGCAACAGGGAAAAATAGCGCCGCCAGTAGATTTCTTTGTTGGTAGTAGCAGCAGTTCAAAAAAAGCAAAGGTGGATGTTTAAGGGAGATGGAAAATGGTTTCGAGGCATAAAATGTAAGATCTCAAACAGAGAAAGTGAAGGGAAGAAAGGGCTGTTCGACTCAAAGGAAATTATCATTTCCTGTCCCTTACGAAAATTGAGGTCGAGAGAAGGCAAGAAGAGCTCAAGGCAGCAAGGATGAAAGTAACCATCAACAAAGTGCGTGCTCCTCCCGCAATAGAGGTAAGGTAGCCTGTGGCACTTACACATTCGTACCTGGGGCAATACTGATGCCAAGATTCGGTCAAAACAGCAAAATCAGTTGTCTTCTTACTAGCTTTTGGCGCGGAAAGAAGGATGGGACCTCGTGTGGCTTGTATCAAGACGAGGGGGGAAAAGCAGTACTTGCTGAAAATACGGCGAGAACATCTTCACAGTTTCTTGTGCGCCTTGCCTTGCCAGCAATTGTCAACTTGAATTTCACTCAATTCAACTGCCACATTAGCGCCAGCTAGGTCCGTTATGAAAGTTTTTTGCCTGTGAAAAGCTGCTTAAGGCTCTAGCTATTCTAGTCCTGTTCTGTGTGGCGAAGAATCACCATTGTTGTTGACTTTCCGTCTCATTCATTTTCCAGGCCTTCTTTTATCACCAAGTCAAACTCTACTGGGTATAGAGGTAGCCTATGTTTTACATCGTCATAACGTTCCGGTCTTGCTGTAAAGCACAGGCACAGCACAGAGACCAGTGAAAAGTGAGATTTCGGTCTGGCTTTTCCCTTCATTAAAGCTGCATGCCAAAAAAAAGAAAAGAAAAAAAAGGAGCACGAGACGAACAGAGACGGAGAAGCCGTATGAACGGCTAGCCAAGTAACTATAAAAGGTTTAGAGAAAGACGGGAACTTGCAGTGCTTGTTCCAACGAACTAATCTTGCAGCTAACAGTATCGAGACCCGAGGTGGCTGAGTGGCTGATTGGCTCTGGTGCGTAAGCACATAGTTGGCGAATCCCATTAGACATGCGTCGTATGAGTAAAAGCCACTGAGAATAACAAATCCCGCCTAGTACCACTTGGAAGAGTTTTCAAAGGTAGTGGCAACGAGATCGGCTTATAGCCTTTGCAGCTTGAGTGGGCTCAGACCTTTACATTTTGATTTAAAGTCCAGACAGAGTCCGCTCACGCTGTCAGTCAGTGTCCAAGGAATGGAAAGTTCAGCCCAATTGCCCATCCCGGATCGCAACTACCTACACGCTTTTCTGATCTTCAGTGGAATTTTCTGCTTCTGGATTCTTACCCCAGGTCGCCCAATATGTTAGTGTGGATGTACGACAGGCATAGTAGCGAGAGCGAAGTGCAGTGCAACACCCTGTACTACATACATTATAAACACAGCACATGTAATGTTTAGCTTGGCTTTGTACTCTTTCTTTTGGCCCACCTAAAGCAAAGGCTTCTTTCCAAGTTCTCTGTTTTGTCTTGGAAAATAGCCATCTAGTTTTAATACGTCCTAGCACACCTACAAGGCGTTAATAAGTGTGGATTTCGGGATAGCATGCGCCATGCTCCCTTAAGACATGGGATTAGAGCTGCAAGCTCTGCTCCATAATGACCGGATAACGGTGCAAGGGATTCCTCTGATTAAAAAGTAGCAATATCCAAATTTTATAGCGAAGATTACCTAAAACAAGCTAGTGTGCGTGGTAGGCTGTCCATGGTCTTGCCCTTGAAGGATTTTACCGTCTCTGGGTCGAGTGCTGAGAGTGTTTTGTAACCCTTAGATACCGCATTTGTAGCTCATATTTGGTACTGGTTGATGATACAAGGCACGTACAAACCATTAATGTGATGGCTGACTTGCCTTGCCGCCACTAGCCAGTATATAGCACTAGTACGTAAGGTCTTGCTGAGAAATCTTAGACTAGTTACATTTGCTCCTGTCCGTATATTTTAAAGAAGTGTTGGTGAGGGATTCTTTATATGTGAAGCTAGTAGTATTTAACCTGCCTAATCATATATATATATACATATGAACTGCGTCGTTTGATCTTGGTGATTCCAGTAGACGTAAAATATATTCAAATCAAATATATTGTTTGTTTGTTTTATTTAGCGTCTACCTACTGGTTTTCTACAGCAATACGACGGAGAAATCAAATCTATACATATGATCTGAACCATCCTTCTCTCAGCAAGTGCTAAGCCATATTGGTCTGCGTATGAATGTTGTACGTTAGATTGAAAGGGCGGTCCTACGTGCTGTGTTCTCCATACGTGCAAAAAGAATAGTACACCAAGAACTGGTCCTGAACGGCATCCAGCTAAGCTGGAGCATTGGGAATTGAGCCCAATGCGGGGGTCGAACCCGCAACCTTGAGATTAAGAGTCTCACGCTCTACCGATTGAGCTAACCGGGCGGGATTTCACGAATTTCATAAAGTTTGTGGAAGTTTGACAAAAAATTACTACAATGTTACACAAAGAATACACGTGATCCCCATAGCTGTGTAACACATACTCGTGTACTTCCTGATACTCATGTATGTAACTAATTCCTAAGCATATATTAATATAGGTCCACTGTTATACACGAGTCTTTTTGAAGATGCTGGAGACAGCCTATACATGAAGCTCTTAGTCTTGGCAGAGCGGCAATCAGCTTATGTAGGTGCCTGAAATGTACTTGTAACAGGAAAAAGAAAAAAGCGATATCTGCATTACAATTCTTCCTGTTCCTATTATCAGGCTCAATCATACACTGTACCTTTATATAACTTACCCTTGCTTTTACGAGGGGAGGCTCTATGATATACAAGTCTCACACTCGGGAATATATCTATCGAGATACTCATAGCCAACGCATCTCGCTAGGGTGATTGATGTTTGCCTGTAGTGATTCAACTCACAAAATCTCTACCTTATGCAAAGAATTTAACTGAGTGAAAGCCACACGGGAGTATCTGTCGCTGTGTCCAGGAGATATGCATATCACCCCTGCTTAACCAGTCATAGACGGCCAAGAACCTCGTGCTACCCTGCCGTGATACGTCTAAACCTTGTGTTAGTAGAGGAAAGTCCAGACGAGCAAACAGCGAGCTTGCAACAAAGCGCCCTTCTGTTTTTCCGTACACTCTTTAAGACATATAAGGAGGACAAAGACGCGGACAACTCACCCACCCGTCTTAGAAATATTTTAGCTAAGATTCATGCTGCCGTTCGTGTCTTTTATAGCCGAAATTATCACTCGCCGTGGCGTAATACGTTAATCAAGTAGACTCACCTTTTATCCAGATTCAGAAAGAGCAAACGCAAGCCATAGCAACCCCCGCCTTTTGGAAGAAATATTTGAATTTTCATTGTCCAATACAACCCCACTCCTCCCTCATGAACTAGTCGATAAACTTTTCTTTTCTTCTCGCTTGCCTTGAAGCTTCCAAACTTTGGTCCAACAATACGCACAAACCAACGTCCTGGATATCCGCCAATAGACACGAAAAAAAGCCAACAGAAAACCAGTCTTAGACAGGTATATCTAGTGGAACCTTTCCTGTGAGGCCATTCCCTATCTTTCTACACCTGAACAATAATAGCTTTTCTTCCTTTACGAGCCCTTGGTACTAGACATTCCTATCCTTCCTATGCATCTGTCTTCGACCTTGTTCCACCTCGAGCAATCTCTTATGAATCAAGTTTTAGCGTTCTATTGAGCCAACCTAGAGAGAGTTGGGCCCTTCAAGTCTATTGCTTCAAGACAATATAGTTCGCCACTTTGAAGACATGAGCCTGTCTACAAAATAGTTAGTGGAGTTTTCTTCATCCAGGACGGACATGTCAAACATGATGTCTATTCTTTACAGTTAACCTATTCACACCAGCCTACAGCCAGTTCTTCAAACTGATCTTGACGCAACTTACAGATATCGAAGCAACACTTCCACAGTTCAGGCTTTAGCGAGAAACGCTCACAGATTCCACACATTACCACCCAAAAGAATACCGCTTGCAACTCATCGAAGTTATCAACGACGACGATATTTCCATGTCTCCAATGCACCAGATGCATCACGTCGATCCACCCATGGGAAATCGAGCGAGTCAGGGCAGACAAAGCCCTGAACAGCCGACTTTTGTTAGCTGGTTTAAACCGAAATGGTCTTGGTTAATTCATGTGGCCCGGCATTTGGACCGCAAGATATCTTCTTCTACGTTTGGAAGAATCTTTCGACTCCAGGGATCAGGACATGTGAGAAAACTCCGGATGATGCTTAATAGGCTCTTTTCTGACCTAGAAACCGTAC
Organism: Ceratocystis variospora; assembly: GCA_038407165.1. Classification (NCBI taxonomy): domain Eukaryota; kingdom Fungi; phylum Ascomycota; class Sordariomycetes; order Microascales; family Ceratocystidaceae; genus Ceratocystis; species Ceratocystis variospora. The sequence goes on from JAXHKN010000017.1 coordinate 63,042, forward strand.
AGATTGACGAAGTTCCATCGGCTACCTTCTTTACAGAGATTCGAGCAGGTATGACGACTTTTGCTACTATGGCGTACATCATCGCCGTAAATGTGAGTCTATCTATTCAAAATTTGGGAAGACTTGGTTGAAACTTCTGACGCTTTAAACAAGGCTACCGTTCTCTCACAAACTGGAGGAAATTGTTTTTGCAGCGAGTCTAACAGGCAAAACTGTGATAACAATCCCGAGTATTTGATATGTAAAGAAGGTGTGTTGTATCCCCCGGTTTATACCTCCCATCCATGCAGACAGCCAAGCTAATCCAATCACAAAACAGAGGTTCGAAGAGATCTCATTACGGCAACAGCTGCAATTGCAGGTCTATCCAGCTTTCTATTCGGTTTCCTCACAAACTTGCCAGTGGCACTCGGGTGAGTATATAGACCAGCCGGACAAACCTGACATTCGATGAATGAGCAGCTAATTGGTGTATTTAGACCTGGAATGGGCCTCAATGCCTACTTTGCTTTCCAAGTTGTAGGCCCTAACGGCAGTGGCTCCATACCCTACAATCTTGCTCTAACCGCCGTATTTGTAGAGGGCTTGATTTTCGTCGTCCTTGCCTTGACAGGTATGCGACAGTGGCTTGTGCGATTAATTCCCGCAACAATCAAGACAGCAACAGGTGTTGGGATTGGTCTTTTCTTGACTGAGATTGGTCTTTCATATGCTGCTGGTATCGGGGCCATCACAGGCGGTTGGAAATCCACTCCGCTTGCACTAGGTGGATGTGCTCCCGAGTTGATTGATTCACAAACACAAATGTGTAGCAGTGGTCTCATGTCTAATCCAAAGGTTTGCTTATCCATGGCTTTGGATTATACAACTTGACCAAGAAGGCTGACATTTTATAGATGTGGGTAGGCATTGTTGCTGGAGGAATACTGACAGCATTCCTCATGTCGTTCAGGGTCAAGTACGCCCTCATCATAGGAATTGTTTTTGTATCCATCTTGTCATGGCCGTAAGTTGCAACTCCATAGCATCATTGCCTTGCTTAAGGGACTGACAATTAGTAGGCGCAACACTGCCATTACCTACTTTCCACACACTGATGAAGGAGACTCCCGATACGAGTTCTTCAAGACTGTTGTATCATTTCGACCAATCAAGCATACATTGGCGCAGCTTGATTGGGACTTTGGTACTAATGGTTCTCAGTTTGCTCTGGCTTTGTTCACATTCTTGTATGTGGACATCATCGATGCAACTGCAACACTCTATTCCATGGTCCGATTTTGTGGTGTTGTAGATCCCAAAGATGGCGACTTTCCGAGATCTACTCTAGCATACTGCACAGATGCCATGTGTATTTCCGCCGGGGCTTTACTAGGCTGCTCACCGGTCACCGCATTTATAGAGAGTGGTGCTGGGATTGCGGAAGGTGGAAGAACCGGTCTGACTGCAATGGCTACAGGCTTATGCTTTTTGCTATCGATATTCTTTGCACCTATATTTGCCTCGATTCCTCCTTGGGCTACCGGGTGTACACTAATTTTGGTAACTATTGTCTTGCTAGCTAGCCGTGTTACTAGATGTGAAGTGACTAACATATATCAGGTCGGATGTATGATGATTCGCCAAATCACGCAAATCAACTGGAAGTACATTGGTGATATTCTTCCATCATTTGTTGTGATGACATTCATACCATTTAGCTACAGTGTGGCCTATGGTCTCATTGCGTAAGTACTGCTCGCTGTCAAAAGCCATATGAGAGCGAGAAGCAAGCTAACACCATAAAGTGGCGTCTTTGTCTACACTGCACTCAACTCAATGATTGCTGTTGCCGTTTGGGCATCGGGAGGCCGTCTTGAGCCGCGTGAATACGACATGAAAGAATACTGGACGTGGAAAGGAATGGGTCGACAGCCGTGGTTTGTTCGTGCCGTAAGGAACCGTGGAAGGTTCTGGTATGATCAGGACGACCCGACAAAACAAGGCTACAACTTGGAGGAGGACCATGACCATGGACGACGCTCATCCTTCGAAACCTCGCCCCCAGCCCAATCAGGAGAGAGAGATAAGGATGGCATAGCAGTGCAAATGCCCGAAAGAGCTTTTACGACACGCAGATGATGATGCCAAGAGGTGATGGAAATTCAGATAAATAAAAGTTAGAGGTAGAATACAGGATATTCTGGCGTCTTGGAGAACACAGGAGACTCTGGCGTCTTGATGAAAAGTAACGTTCGAAATCTCGTAAAACTTAGTTTTATACTGATGGAGATTCCACATTGAGGCGTGTGGCCATTCAGACGTAGAAGTGGGTACGCTATTTATTCTATTAGAAAGACTTGGGTTTTAATGAGGTGCTGCTTTCCCCATTGCATATTTATGGTGGGGCATACGTAATATGGAGGTAACCCTTAAGAATTCAAACTTGCGACAAGGACTTCTCGTTCAGATTGAAAGCCTAATTGTTCACCAACTACATTCAATCTTGTGCCTGCGATTTACACGACAAGTAATAATAGAAAACAGCGACGGCGATTCTTATTGAACCTTGATCGATTTCTTCATCTTTTAATCTACCACCACATCAAAAATGTCTGGAGGGTGGAATACTAGTAAGCTACCGACCTGCTCTAAACTGCTGGCAAAGAAAAAGAGCAAATACTGACAGCTCGCCTCATGATAGTTGAGTCCGATGCGGTTCGTAAACCTTCATATTCCAAATCTACGCGCAGCTAACCCAATATCAGGGCGTGTTTACGTATCTACTCGAAAACCTCGGCGTCAAAGGTGTCCAATTCGAGGAGCTTATTAGTCTCGACCCTGATATGCTTGCACAACTACAACCCGTCCATGGGGTAATCTTCCTTTTTAAATATCCTACCGACACTCCGTACGCCTCAACATCCAGCCCCTTGGATGGAACATTCGATCACGCCGCATCCGAGACTATGTTTTTCGCCAGGCAGACCATACAAAATGCTTGCGGCACACAGGCATTGCTCAGTGTTCTCATGAATAAGGCTGAGGAAATCGACCTGGGCAATGAGATGCGCAACTTCCGGGAATTCACTTTGTTTCTACCACCAGAGTACAGAGGGGAATCGCTTAGTAATAGCGATCTCATTCGCGGCGTGCATAATTCATTCGCGCGATCCAGTCCCTTTTCTGACGAAACCCAGCGCGGTGGCGAGACTGAAGATGCCTTTCACTTCATTGCATATACCGTTTACAACGACACGCTATACGAGCTAGACGGCTTGCAGCCAGCACCTATCGCCCATGGCCCATGTAGCCAGGAGCAATTCCCAAGTAAGGCTGTTGATGTGCTGCAACGTCGGGTGGCGCGGTATTCGTCTTCGGAAATTCGCTTCAATTTGCTGGCAATGGTTGGCGATCAACGTGTGCGGGCACGCGAGTTTGGTGACGACGAAATGCTAGAACGAGAGGAAAAGAAGAGGCGAGACTGGATATTCGAAAACTCGCTACGCAAACACAATTTCGTTGGGTTCTCAGGCGAGATGCTTAAACTGGTGGTGGCCGATAAGGAGGCCAAGGGCCAGTATAAAGAGTGGGTTGACCAGAGCCTAGAGCGCATGAAGAGCCAACAGGCCATGTATAAACATAAACAATAAAGTGGGTGGCGCAGGTGATGGTGACGTGGACATGTAGGGGTAAGAAGACGAATTAACAATTCCCAGTATCAACCCACTATCATCAGTGACACGACACACACATACACAGCCTGTCAATTTACGTTAAATTTGCAGACGATCACTTGTAAGAATTATTCAAGACTAGCACAGTAATCTCGGAGGGAAAAAAAAAAAGAGAAAAAAAAAGAGGAAAAAAAAGCTAGGTAATCTATCTGTATGTTGGGCGCTCATCAGACGGTAATCTCGGGGGCGTGTGCATCCTGATTCACGACGGTGGTGGCATCTGTAGTTGAGCCTTCCATGGGTTCCGAGCCAGAAGCGCCATCGGCCTTTTTGGTACCATGATTATTTACCGTCGCCTTATCCCCCTGTTCTTCTTGTTCACCAATTTCCGTCTGCGCCTTCTCCTTCTCTTCGGCTTCTTTCTTCTTGGCCTCCTCTTCCTCAGCTCTACGCCGCTCAACGGCTCTCCGCCTTTCCTCCTCAGCCTCGACATTAGCAATGTGGCCTTCGGCAAGACCAGGTGCTAAGCTAGCCAGGAAGATCATAAGACCCCTTTCGAGCTGTCTGGCGATGTTGAGTAGCCAAGTGGCCTGATCTCGCTGCACACGTCTCTGCAATCTTTCAGCAAGAGCGGCGGGATTTGCGGGAATTTGACCGCCCTGAGGAGGGTCAGTTGGATGCTGTGCGTCTGCTGGACGACCATGGGCATCAATACGGGGCATCAAGCCTCCTACAAAGTTGTTCCAAAGCCTGCGGCCAGTATCTTCAAACAGACCAACATTCATGGCAATGAAGACCATCGCCATGGATAGCGCGCCAGCCCAGCGGTACAAATCACTGCTGCCACCAGCAAACCACCAAATAAATAGGACGAGGCGCAATATGAACCATATCTCGGACCACAGGAGTCCCAAAAGCTGCTGCCAAAGCGGACGGTTTGGTTGTGCCCGAGCAACACCTCGAGGCGGAACATTAAGATGGATCTCGATATTGTTTGCTGCTGCGGGCGTCGGGTTCTGGGCTGCGAAAACTAGGGGGACTGTCTGCGTAGGGGTAGGAATGGGGCCCGGAGATGGCTGGATAAACGCGATTGGTGGTTTGATGTCACTAGTATCAACAATGATGCCATGAGAGTGGCCATCTGGGGACTGCAACACGTACATCCTAGGTGTGGGTTGTGCAACTGAATCAGCGAGCTGTGGAGTGTGGATACGGAACGGTGGATGCGTGAATAAGGGCGTAGTAGAGGTTCCCGCAATAAGTGGACTAGGAGAGGCATGGTGGTGGTTATGTGGCAGAGGAGCCATGCCTGACAGCGAACGCTGCATAGCCGTGGCAATGATGTTGACCGCTTCTTGGGTTCTATGCTCTGTTGTGCCGATGGGAGCTGCTGGTCTGGGACCTGCAGGAGGAATGTGCTGTGGGGTTTGAGAGCGACGCTGGTAGTGAGCCTGAATGCGGCGTTGCATCTCGGCCTCCGTAAGTAGTGGTGACGATCGCACGGCAGGCGTAGGACGGGAAACCAGTGTGGCAGCTTCGGGTTGGGGGGTAGTGGACTGCGAGCTTTCAGCGGCTGAAATGGCTAGGTGAATCGTGTGCTCGGTCAAGAGGCGCATCTAGACAATAGAGAGTGGATATTAGCGAGTTTCACAGCGGACGACGGGAATATAGGGAGCCGCCTACCTGCTGTTCGCCGAATACAGAGAGCATGCTAGCGTTGTCATCAGTAAGAAGCCGGCCTCTGTAAATAAGACGAAGGCGAGAATCGTGATCAGCAACAGAGCGCAAGCCTAGAGAGACTAGAAGTCTCGGGATTCGCTGTCGCAGCTCTCCAATAGTAGCTGTGGTGTTGACATTGCGAACAATGAGGGGTTCGGGGAATGAAGGACAAAGAACATGAAGCTCAAAAACAAGGCTGTCGATAGGCGCTGTCTGTCGCGAGGTATCAGTCATGATGCGCCTAGATGGAGCCGGCTCCATTTGAGAAAGAATGGCGAATTCAACTTGAATAGCTTTACAGATGCAGGACAGAAGGAAAGCTGAGGAACCAGCCAGATAAGAAAGATGCTGGCAGAGGCGCTGTATTTAGGACAAAGAATATGAGATAAAAGGTAAAAATCAAGATAGAAATCAACGCTGTAACGGAAAAAGAAGAAAAAAAAAAGACAAAGAAAAAGGAAGAAGGGCAAAGTCAGATTGGTCGCTGAGAGTTGACTAAACACTCGTTTCAAGAAAAATATATGGTTTAGCGATTTATATGTAATGTAATCGAGGATTATCAGAGCTGAGCATCCAAAATCGGGAGTCGTTTTCTTCTCTTAGAACAAGTTGCATGATTTACACACGTTGCCAGTTTAGCGATAGGTACCGCTTAGCCCGTCTTACGCTGAGCGGGTACTTCTTCAAGCATGGCTACTCCGGCTTTACTTTGGCAAGGGACTCCCTCTCAGCCCGCAGTTAGATCACGTGACTAGCAGAAGCCTCCCCAGCTGCAGGCAGCTGGCACAGTAGGCAGACGACAATAAGGGTCGAGAAATTATAGGCCTCCTGCCCCGTTCTATTCTAGTATGGCGATACCCCTGTCGCCTGGCGGGAAGATGTGTCAAAAGAACCCCAAGGAAAAAAAAAGGGTGTCGTGCATTTTCACAAGCAAATTCGACAAGGCCAAAAAAAAAAGACTAATAAAGTAGACCAATAGATTAAATCACATCCCACCCTTGCTACTATCGTTGAGAGGAGAGCTCCTTTCTCTGGTTCAACCGCCTCTCGTTATTTTTCTCTTATAACTTGATCCTTTATCCTCTTGCTTGCCTTCTCTAGTCCTTCGCTTGTGCTCTTTCCTGCTTCTTCGGCAAAGTCATGAGTTTCAAGGCAGTTGCTCAGTGAGCCTTCGTTGTTGTGTTTTGTCCATCTGAGTTTTCTTTTTCTTTTTCTTTTTAATCTTTTTTTTTTCCCTTTTTTAATTCATTTTTCCCTGCCATTTTTGCCATTCTCAGCCTGACGCCCGCTCCTACTCTTTTCTTGGATGGGTCGTGACTGAGGCTCCGCAATGGTGCTCTCTACTTCTACTTCTACTGCAAATGCTAACCCCAATCTCGAATTTGCCGGGTCATTGGCAGCCAACTCAGACTTAGCATCGTTCAATTCGGCAACTGATGGCACCTCGACAGCTTCACGGCCTTCCTCTTCCTGCTCTAACCATTCGACTTCTAATTTCACGACTGCCACTTTATCATCCTCAACTGACGAAGATCTTGACGCCAAAATGAGACCCCGAGTCCCGCTCTCGGGTGCTGGCCCTGTCCCTATGCTGAAGCCTCACCCACTGGGTCCCCCATCTGGCGGCTTTGCCGCTGCTTCTATGCGTCGTCAAGATCCACTTCAGCAGCAGCAGCGGGCTCGCAGGCAGTCAGCGGCTTCGCTGCGTACTCGTTTCTTTTCAACTTATGCGCCGAGACGTCTGCGCTTCACCAAAATCAAGACTGCCTTCCGCAACTCCCGCCGTCACTGGTATCGGATCCCAGTTGGTCTGGGAATTGGCCTTTTAGGCATGCTCCAGTTCTACAAAATATCGAGGAGACAAGACCAAGAGCGTGAAGAGCTTTTGGGAGAGGAAAATAAATTACCCAAGAGACGACCGCGTATCCGTCCTGATGGCCCTTGGTATGTTGCATTTTTTTTTCCCTCGTTTTCTCCTTATTTTCTCTCTCGTTCATTTCCGTTACCGCCATTATTGCTTGTATTCTTTTGATCTGCATGGAAGAACATATGTAACTGACATGTGATACAATACAAACATAACAGGCAAGTCCAGGTTATGTCTACTCTGCCCCTCAAGGCCATCTCTCGTCTCTGGGGTCGTTTCAACGAATTAACCCTTCCTTACTATCTACGAGTCCCTGGCTTCAAGCTGTACTCTTATGTATTCGGTGTTAAGTAATTCTCTCTCCCCCGTTCTTTTTCTTCCCTTCGGGTTTTGTCCCTTTTCTATATCCGCATTATCAGGCTCCCCCTCTTTCACATGCTTTTTGTTGGGAAAATTTTGAGTCCCCTGCGCTAACCCGTGCATGCAGCTTGGTTGAGGTCGCTGAAGATGATCTCCACACTTATCCTAATCTGGCCTCCTTCTTTTACCGCACTTTGAAACCAGGCTCTCGTCCTCTGGATCCCCGGCATGACGCTCTTATCTCTCCTTCAGACGGTCGCATCCTTCAGTATGGCAAAATCGAAGGCAACGACATTGAACAGGTTAAGGGGATGACCTACACTGTGGATGCATTGCTTGGAAAGAACACCCCTGCGCCAAGCATTGTTTCCGGTCGCTCCCCTACTGCGACGGCTGCGACGACTGCAGAAGCTGTTGTGTCTGAACGCGACGAAGATATTATTAAGCGTGATGAAGAATTCGCCCGTTTGAATGGTATTTCGTACACCTTGCCATCTCTTCTGTCAGGTGGCTCTCGTGGCCGTGCTGCTTCTACGTCCGCCGATCTGTCTACGCCCGCATCCAAGAGCACTGAACAGGAGGTCATTGACGAGCTTGCCCTTGGCGAGCGCCCGTGGTACCAGCAGCTATCCGGAACTCGCAAAACTGCCCTATTTTATGCTGTAATCTACCTGGCTCCCGGAGACTATCATCGCTTCCATTCTCCTTGTAACTGGGTTGTCGAACGTCGTCGCCACTTTGCTGGTGAGCTCTACAGTGTCTCTCCCTACCTCCAGCGTACGCTGCCTGGACTCTTTACCTTGAACGAACGTGTTGTTCTCCTGGGTCGCTGGCGCTGGGGCTTCTTCAGCTACGTGCCCGTTGGCGCCACCAATGTTGGGTCCATTATTGTGAACTTTGACAAAGAACTCCGCACCAACTCACTAACCACGGATACTGCTGCTGACCGTGCGGCTGAAGAGGCTGCGGCTCGTGGGGAGCATTACTCTGGGTTTTCTGAAGCTACATACGAGGCTGCTAGCCCTGTTCTAGGTGGCCATGCTCTTAGCCGTGGCGAGGAGATGGGTGGTTTCCAGCTGGGAAGCACTGTTGTCCTGGTGTTCGAGGCACCTGTGGAAGGCGAGAATAACGAGAAGTGGCAATGGGAAGTCGAAAAGGGCCAGAAAATTAAAATGGGCCAGGCGCTGGGCCACATTGCCACCAAGCCCAAGGCAGAATGAACGGATTTTCGGCGATATGGTCAGCTAGCTGGGGTGTCTGTGTGTGATGAGGAAGAGTGAGTGGGAGAAGTAGATTTTTGCATATACCATACCCCTATACTCGTGGTGCTATATTCAACACTGCCTAGAGCGTTTTTAATACATATCAACTTTGTAATCGTCTCTGCTGCCCACGTGAGAAATCCAATGACGTTCTGAAACAAGTATGTGTGTGCTAAACTCCCATGTGCTGCTACTAAAATCCAGAAGCCGCTGTCCGTCAAGGCCTGTCTACTTTCACCACCACACGAAGCAGGTGTCACGTTGAGATGGATATACCACAAGCCAAGCACAATCAATTCATTCGCTGTATTGAAGCTATTCATTCGTTAAATCATAGAAACCGCAGCTTAAGCGCCGTAAGACTTGACACGCTCGTCAATAGGGGCAAAATCCTTGGGATAGGTCTCGGCAGCAATACCGCCGAAGACGAGCTGGGCATCCAGAGTCCAGTTCTCGGGAATGTTCCACTCAGAAGCGACCTGGGCATCGATGAGGGGGTTGTAGTGCTGCAGGTTGGCTCCAAGACCCTCGGCCTCGAGGGCGGTCCAGATGGCAAGTTGCTAAAACAAGGTTAGCGAAAGCTGTGTCAATACGGATATTGCAGGTAGTGTTTTTTTTTTTTTTTTGGGTTTGAAAAGGTGGGGGTAAAGGCAAAAGGCGGGGCGCGGATAAGACAGCTAGGGGCCAGCCTATAGAGGATTCCATTGAAGGAGAAAGGGGGAGCTATGAGCCTCATTCAAGCTTGCTTGGGGGCTTCAATAGCAGATAGGGCAAAGTGGCCTAAGGGAGAGAAGCCAAATAGGGAGGGAAAAAGAAATACATACGCTCATGGCATTGGTCTGGGTGGCCCATCCAGGGAACTTGGGAGCATAGGTAGCAAACTTCTCCTGTAAAGCCTTAACGGGCACGTTGTCGTTGTAGAAAAGAACGGAGCCGGCAGCAGCGCGGAAGCCACTCAGCTTGTCGCCGGTAGCCTTCCAGTTCTCAGCCGGGACAATCTTCTTGAGCTCGGCGGTAGCAAAGTCCCAAAGCTTCTCGTGTTCAGCACCAAAGAGGACTACAGCACGGGTGCTTTGGGAGTTGAACGAAGAGGGAGTCTGTTTAATGATTTCCTTGACGATTTCGGTGACACGGTCATTCGAGATGGGCAGAGTCTTGTTAAGGGCGTAGTAAGTGCGACGAGCAGTCAAGAGACTGATGAGGGTATCAGCAGTAGCCTTGGTAGCCATTGTGGATGGTTGTTGCGTGAAGATAAACGGGAAAAGGGATGAGAGAAGAGAAGAAGATGCAAGTACGAGCTGTGAAGACGGCGAGAAAGAAGATGGGAATACAGCAGCAAGTCCAACAGCCAGAAGCAACAGGAGCAGCGGGTATTTATATATAGTCTGCATTGTGAAATCCCTTGTTGGGCTTGATTGGCTAAGTGGCAGGAAGGCGTGCTACTTAGTAAGTAGCCAGCAATGGTGAAAGGCGGGGGCGGTGGGGTGGAGAGTGCGTGGGAATAGTGTGGGCGCAATAACGGGAAGAGGCTCCTCGCGGAATTCCAAAGTTGGAAAGAGGGACAGTCTGGTTGTGTTTTGTGGGTGGGAGAAACAGACAGAAGGACATAGCTGTCCCCTACAGAAGCTTTGGCTATCTCTTGCCCGGTTAACCTTGGCTATTGCCGCTTTTGGTCGAGAAGTGGCTATGATGCTGCCGTGTTGTTTGATCTTTGACCCCTTTCCCCACACCCTTGACCTGCCCGGCTATTGCCAGATTTGAGCAGTAGCAATTGTAATTCATGATCTTTGCTCTCTAGCTACTGCTATGTGCGTATCTGCTAGATTCACCGTAGTTACCGCACTATATGCAGCAAAGGAACTGCTGATAAACGACGCTAAACCATTGTTTCAGTCCGAAGGCTTCGTAGCAGGATATTGCGAAGTAGCAGTGTCCCCGCTTTTTTTATTACTGAGATTTTGTCAGCATTATATACAAGCGTAGGTGTTGTTTCAACAGACTTTGTGGCTACGTATCACGAAATATGTCCTCGGTGGCCGACTGGGCCCCGACTGGCCCCCACATGGCCCTCTTCCTGTGGTAGGATGAACAGCAAACAGCACCAGCACACACTTTGGGTATCTCGGCCAGAGCGCCGCTGCTTGCCGTGATTTGGCGGAACCGACAGGATAATGATTCTATTCTTGTGATATTAACCTCGAGCTGGACAGCGCTGGAAGGTTTATGGCGGGTTCTGTTATGATTTGGGCCTGCTCGTTGGTTGTAGGACGGGACTCAAGAGGAGAGGAGAGGAGAGGAGAGGAGAGCAGTCGAAAAAGGAGGCTGTTTAATCGCTTTTTTTCTTTTAATTTTCCCATAATTGATGTACTGTTTACTAAGCACTTTGTAATATATGTTGCTAGCCATCCTCTTTTTGTTTTTTTTTTCCAAGGCTGGCAGCCATTAAGTCATGTCTCTGTTCGCCTAGTACAGACGTTGTTTATAAGCGCTGTAAACAGAGTTCGGGATGCCGCGCGGGGAGGGGTGTGTGAGGGATAAACTTGCTCTTGCGAAACTCAAATTTTGTACGCCGTTATGCAATGCAGCCAGATTACTGACCCGATCTTGCCTTTCTTTTCTGCGTTGGGACCGCCCATTACCTTATCCGTGTTCCTTACCCCGGCGTTGAAGCGCGCGCGGATTCAGTTGGTTGGTGCTATGGTCATTGATTGGACCAGAGCCGTGTAAGCTACGTAAGCTACATATTGCACCTTGCATCTTGCATCTGGCCTGTATTTGCATGTATCTCCGGGCCAAGAGGCATTGTTAACTCGCCGTTTGATTTCCAAGAAAGCGAATGAGGCTGAATATAGATGCAGATGCATATCGATATCGATACACATGTAGGTACGTCAACGGCTTATTTGGAGGTGGGGTAGGACAGGTTCTCACTAGGATTATACAGCAATTGGTATTTCAATGCCTTGAATCAGCCCCTTTGTCCGTCACATCCAACCTCTCTTGACTGCATCTCTAAAACATGCGACATGTTACAATTGACGCTAGAAGTGTGCTTGCATTGTAGTTTTAAGAAAGAATAAGCTGACTACTGAAAACACGCAAATCACAGCGTCGCAGCAAACAACCAACAGCGCAAGCTCCCCCGGCCCTTGAGATAACCAGTCGGTTTTCTAAGCACGTATACAAGAAACCATCATGGGTGGTGGCAAGGCAGGTAGGTACAGCAGAAAGAGGGCGGTGCGCGCTTCATCTACTAGCCCAATACACAGGCAAGCCACTGTTCAGAACCCAAAAGAAACCAAATTCTATAAGTAAAAGACGAGAAAAGCAAAGCAAAGCAAAAAAGAAAAAGGCAAGGGGGGGGGAGAGCTTGAAAGGAATAGAGAAATATGAGAAAAATATGATGCAATAATGACGATTTAGTGAGTAATGAGTGGTGCGAGTGTGCAAAAGACATTGTTCAAGGCACAAGGTTCTGTCCGGGCAAACCAGCAGTTGACCGGCCTCATTTGCTGGCACCACTCAGCCTGTTTATCCTCTTGGCCTCCCTAGAGCCTTTCAGCCAAAATGCAAGCCCTTAAAAGGGAGGGTAAAAGAAAAAGAAAAAGAAAAAAAACAATACAAAAGCTCCTGGTGCAAGGCGAAGTATACATTGGGGCAAAAAAGCATTTTTGAAGACTTCTCATTCAAAGCTTCTCAAGACTACCAGGTCTCGGCAATGTACTGGCCTGCTTCGTTCTTCAGCTTCCAGAAGTTCTTGGCCTCGTCTACGCCAAGGTTCCCCTTCTCCATGGCAACCTCAACTAAAGCTTCCTCGACACCTTCGCCCATGCCACGGGAGCTACCGCAAACAAAGACACGGCCGTCAACGGAGTTGATAATGTACCACACCAAGTCGGCCTGTGCACGGACTTCTTCTTGAACGTAGCGGCCCGTTCCTCTGCGAGACTCAACCACCCGCTTGACCTCCTCTTCGTGAATACCCCATTCGCCGCTGTATATTTCATCAACAAGAGAATCACGGATACCTTGAAGCACCCACACCTTGTTGGCACAGTTGGCTGTCTTCAGGCGACGCTGGACAAAGCCACGGAATGGAGCAATACCTACACCAGCGCCAATAAGTAGCATAGGACCGTCCGAAACAAACTTTTTAGCCAGAGGGTTCTGCATCAAGCCTTTGAACATGGGAATGTACACAACAGGTTCCGCAACACCGGCCTTCTGCGCTGAAATATACTTGCGGGCTTGACGCTCAAAGAAACCAGAGCCAACACCAGTACGAGCGCCTTTCTTCCAGTCATGAGACTCGTGAACGGTGACCGCAATCTCAATAACACGGCGGGCAGCCTTGCCATCGACAGTCGTGGAAAATGACTCATGGGGATCATTTGACAGAGAGTAGAAGCGGGGCATCAGGGTTTGGAGGACAGAAAGAAGATGGTCAAGCGGAGGGGTGGCTGAAGGGAAAGCTTCGAGAATCTGCGAAACAGTCACATGGGGACCAGTGCGGAATTCGCAGAAGACTCCCTGGCCTTCATTGGAGCAAAGATACTCCAAAATACGGCGCTCTGATGTGTCGCTAGCATGCTCAGCCATCAAGCGCAGCATTGGCTTGGTGGGAGGATACGATTGGATATCAGAACACCAGGTAAGCAGGTCCCGACGAGTGGTTACAAGTTCGCGAGGCTTCTCGTCGCCCCATACGGTAGGCCAACGGCCATTGGTGGTTTTCAAGAGTGTCGGCTTGTCGCGCAAGGTGCGAGGAATGCACAGAATATCCATAATCTCCTCCACATGAGATGTTTCATTGGGGGCCATGACACCAATAGCACCGCCCACTCTAAAGTCAACACCACTCTCACCAGGATAATTAGTGACATCAAGATCAAAATGATAGGTTCTTTTCTCAGCACCATCCCTCGTCAGCTCGCGAGCATTGTGGAGCCGTGCAGGGAATACATGGTAGGGAGGGTGGGGCTGGACAAAGCTTGGAGGTTGAATGGAAGTATCAAGGTCCTCAAGAGACGAGGGCGATGGCTTTTGAGTTTTGGCCTTGACTTCTTGGACATCGTCATTGAGTGTGTTGACGCTTTCCATGGCGGTAGAGACAGTAGAGGCGTCTGAAGCCATTGAAGCCACCGAGGAGGAAGCATCGTCTTCATAGGCGATGTTGCTGACACCAACGCTAGAGACAGTGGCGGAGGCGGAGGCGGAGGCGGAGGTGGAGGCAGAGGCAGAGGCTGTTTCAATGCTGTTGATGGCGGCAATCATTTCAGCCGGCGTGTCAAGAGGACCGACCCCAACAACCCCCCCCGAAGCAAGAGAAACTTGATTGGGAATGGTAGCCGTTGATGAAGCACAAGCTGAAGGAGTATCGGGGGTATGGGTAGTGATGGCATCAGTGTTAGCCTGAGAGACGGCTGTGATGCCGGATTCTGATGCCTGTAGCCTTGGGATGGCAGCATTATCCTTTGGGAGAGGCAGGAGATAGACAGTCTGCTCAGGTAGATCACACAGGCCAGTAAGTTTGGTTGGGATATCGTTGATCTTGAGATTCAAAGAGCGGAAGGCATCATTGTCCGGAAGCGGAATCTGATCACACTCGGTGCCGGGATGCCTTGTGACCTCGGAATTCTGGGCAGCGCCGTCATTGGTGCGGCAACAGCCACCACCGCAGCAGCGAGAAACAAGCTCAGCTGTGGTTTGGCCTGTTATCCGCTCAACATCAGCAGCATTTTGAGAAATGAGGCGGGTGGATGCTCTGCGCTGTCGAGGGCTAGCAGAAACCGGAGCGGGGTCTTCGTCAATCTCTGACTCTTCGGAATATGTTAGAGAAGGGGCCAGCGATGCTACCGAGGGCTCCTGCGTAATGCAGCACGAGTTTGACTTCGGCAAGAGAGTGTGGGTGGTCTCAACAGCAGACATGGTGGCGATGGGGGGTTTCTGGGCTATATGTGAGGGTGTCGAGGAAGAAGAATGTGAGTGAGAGGTGCAGTGGAAGAGGAGGAAGGAGGAGGGAGAGAAACAGAGTAATAAGCAGATTCAAAAAGGGCAAAGGGCCGGTTGTTTATCTGATCTTGCTCTGACTGAAAGGATTCCTTGCCAAGTCGACCTCGTTGCTTTGCCTTGAAGGAGCCCAGGTGATTTGGATGTGCAGTTGTTGGTGGGAGAAGAGAGAAATATATTTTCCGAGCCAACACAACGCAGATAAATCAAAGGTAGTGAAGGAACCCCAGATCCAAGCCGGGGGAACAAGAAATACCAGACCAGGTGACTAGGGGCAAGCAGAGAGGAATAATAATCTAAGCGGTGGCCAAATTGCAATGTGTTAGCGTTCGAAAGATGGACACAGGGAGGCGGAAAAAAGCAGAGAAAAAAAGATGAACTAGGACTAGCAGCATGTGCAAAAGAGGCAGCGGGGTTGTCCAGATTCAACGGAAACACTGCGAAAACGGAAAGCGGGCCAAGGGGAGAGAAGGAGTCTAGGCGTACTGAAAAAATTACATCAAGCTGGGCGTCTTAAAGGGCTTTGGGATTTGGTGATGCGGTCGGTGCTTATCTGATTGGAAGTCGACGGGAGGGAGAAGCACGTACTAAAAAAAGGAAATGAGACAAAATAGGCAGTGACTAGTTTAGACGAGTAAAAAAGAATAAAAAAGAATAAAATTGTGCGGTCAGCAGTGAGGATATATACTGGCTGGGCAAGAGCGATACTTAGCCTGGGGGGCATTAAGAGACGGACAAACGGGGCTCCAGTTCCAGGGCTTCTTTATCAATCAGAGGAAGCAACAAGCATCCTCAAGGAAAGGCAGTTGCCGTGATTTAATTAGGGGCGGATGGCCTGACTTTTTGTGCGAAAGCCTCGGTCTGTTCTTTTGCGATGAATCAATTCAATTTCCTCTACAACACCTGCTAGTCTCTGTGGATATGAGGCAGATTGCTTTGGTGATGCTCCCTGTTGTAGTTTTGAGCATGCGTGTCTCTATGTGCAGCCGTGGGATTAGAGAGATTATTTTCTCTGAGCTGTTACTAATTTGTTTTCATTGAATTTATCAGATTTTACTTGCGCCTTCCCAACCGGTTGGGGCATGAGTAAACAGTGGGGACATGCGTATATGGACAACAAAAGCAATTCGTCATTCAGCCAAGGAAAGTACAGCCCCAGCCAGCCCTTGCTGGGTGGGCTCTGAGCAAGAAAAGAAAGGGAAAAGAAATAAACAAAGACATAAACATAAACATCGACACAGACACAGACACAGACACAGACACAGACACAGACACAGACACAGACACAGACACAGCGCCGAGCAGGCGCAAAATGGCACAGGGCCTACGGTGCTAGCCGCCGGCTATTGGCTACGGCAATTCGTCGGGAAGAACGAATAAACGGACGAGCCTTCCTTGGTAAGAAGACAAAATTCAACAAATCAGCACATGTAATTTCACCAACTCAGCCGATCCTGGTGTGATGGCCACGGTGAGGAGGAAGGGAAAAAAGCCTGCCGTCTCCAGCTAGGCCCTGTCCTCAACTCACAATAAGGCCATGTTGAGTGTGCCCTGTCTGTCAAGCTTATTTATTGCTCCTGGATTAAGGACAGTGCTATTAAATCAACGCAAGTCCGATTTCGATTTCATGCATCGCCCTTGGGCACAGGGCTCTACAGTCTTTGGCACAAGCCTTTATCATTGGCGCTAATCTGATAAGCTCTATAGGCATAGCCATGGAATCGTGCATGTAACGGTGAGGGACTACTACCGCATGTCAAACAACAACAATCAAGACTGTGGAATCTGGTAGAAACGTGTGCACGCAATGCAAGGCCATGTGCGATTTCCGGTGCAGTGCCGCTTTCATCGTCTTAGAAGCAACAACTCTTTGACGGCCCTCTTCTAGGAATGCATCGGACGGGTGCATCCTGTGATGGTGGGAATTAGTCACACGGTTGGGCACTGGGCGAATCTCCGGCCATGTTTTAACGATGGCCAATGCACATAAAATTCGCCCGAGTTTTCTTAGCTCGAACTCCAGCTCCATGCGATCAAACGTGTCGGGCATTGACAAAGAAACATAAAAATATCTGCGTGGCTGATGGACTCCGTAGCTGGGCGCTAGCACTTGGCGTCGGAAAGGTGACGTTTTAGGGGGCAGGCCCGCCCTTCTTGGTCAACACATTGATGCCAAATACTAGCGGTCCTTTGCCACAACTTCCACACTTTGTCCTCCTCTTCCACATTTTTCTTGTCCTCCCACGCCCGCATGACCTTATGGGCTTGTATCACTTGGATGTGCAAGAGGTCTTTGGATCCGGGGCCACACTCAACAAGGATCTGGTAAATTGAGCAAAGACAGCCAGCGTCTCATCTCGTACTGTATTTCCAGAGTTCCAGGGATTTGGCCGGTCTGTAGATCATGATTATACCAAGCTTATCAGATCAGATTAGTCTACCGTCCACGGTACATCTGCATCAGATAAGCAAACGCTACCATACATCCCTACTTACCGCGCAGGCCGAAGCCGGATCTCGCCCTTGTTTGCTTCATCTAACGAGAACTCACTCCCCCTTTGCTGCTTTAGGAGCCCAGAGCTTTATTTTATGCCTGCGCTAGGGAGCATACCTTTGATGTCGCACCACCTCCTACCCCTTTTATGCTAGGAAGCTCTCAGTACTGACCGCAATTGCACAATCTGATAAGGATTTGTCTCGCTTCAACAGCCATTCCCACCACTCGCTTTTGCCGTTTTTATCTTGTAACCCAGCATTCTCATCAACTACCCAGTGCCCGTCTTTAGTGTAGGCCAGAGCTCTCAGGCAATACGCTTCGCATGACCCTCGGTAGTAAGTAGTATGTCCAATGACAGGAGGAAAACTGCTCTCCCTGCAGGTCTACGGCCCATCATACGACGGAAATTGCAGTCTTTATCTCCATTGCTGGACGTAGCGGTATAATTACCTCCTACTATTTTTCGTCCGGCTAGGTTCCTGGCCACTATACAATCCGTGCAGTTATTGCTGCAACTATGACTCCCCGTCAAGCCAAATCCTTTCTCTGTCTGCATTACCCTGCTTGCCCATTAGCCTTCAGCCTGCCATGTCAGCGAAGAGCGGGCGAATCTCGAAAATGCATGCCTTGCTATCAGCTAGCCATGCGCATACTCTGTTCTGATGATAATAAAGATTGCGCTACACCGGCAAACTTGGGGCAATACAACACTAAGAGCTGAAGCCCCAGGGCTTGCTAAACATCATTTGTATTTCGTAGATAAGAGGTTCATGTGTGGGATTCAGCAGGTGACGCCGACAACAACCATGGGAAGTACTCTCTAGTACGCCATGATAGGATTTAAAACTGTATAACGCGTCACCTTGTCGTCGTGGGAGAATTCGTCATTGTTTGATAAAACCGCAGATTAGTGTTTCATGTCATGGTTGCTTTTTGCCAGCCACGACTGCCCCGACTGAAAAAGAAAAACATGGAGAAAAAAGAAAAAACGGGAATTGACCATCATCCCCTTGTCCTATTGAGGCTCATTATTTCACTCGAGAAAGTAACACTGACTCAACCGTCACCCATTGCCATGTGCGTATACAAGAGTGTGTACATAGTGGCCAGCAGTATTATACATCAACCCAATGTAGCCTATATTTCTGCTAGATCAATCCGTCTATCCTGGCTTGTTTGTCTTTAAGCATCTATTGGTGTTAGGTGGAGACAGGCGGTGTCACGGGAGCCACTATGAAGCCATCGTCATCAGCTAATAACCGGGTTTCATCATTATACCAGTTCTGCATGGCCATTCTCTCCCATGCTTCGCAGGGCATATTCATGTGAGGGTTGGTCTGTTGGAAGGCGTTTTCTAGCTGAAAGGCGCAAAAAGTGGAAGACCGAACTTGGTGTTCAAGCCAAGTATTGACTAAAAGCCAATTCCCCACTGGTCTCTCTTTTTTCCTATCTCCAAGTTCATGCTGGGTGGGTGGTGCGCGTCTGTCAATGAGGTTCCCCAAAGAAAAAGGAACGGGGACCCCGTCATGCTCTATTGTACTTTCTGTCGGCTGATCTTCTTTTACGCCATCGGCTGGCGAGCCTTCCATTTTCCGATAGGACGGTACGATAAAAGAATAGCAGTCGGGAGGACCTAGCCCTACTTGTGACGTTGGCTCTTCAAGAGTAATTTCAGGGTCCAATTTTACTCGTGATGAGTCGCAGGGCTGTTTTCGTAGCCATGGCATGAATTCGCTATAGAACATGTCCGAGAGAACAAACATGATATCTAGTGGGATGAATGCAGGATCAGGCATATGGCCCTGTGAAATGCACAAACGAAGCTGCTTGATCACGGCTTCGCGAGAATCCATGTGTGATTTCGATAGGCGTTCACAATCTTCCGGAAAGTTGTCGATGAGCTCTTGGTCATATATGTCGAGCTTAAAATTAGGGTTGAAACGGCTCTTGTGCTCTATCTCATCCTTCAGTTGCGAGTTACACGCAACAAGATCATGCAACTCTTCAAAGCAGAGGTTGAAGTCAGCCACCGCGTTCTCCAGCTTGATGTATTGTGTAGGCAGCGGGGTTTGGACAAGATCTGTTGATATGCCAAAGATTTCATTTGAAACTTTGGGTAGGTTTGTATTTTTTGGCAACTTTTCCTTTTTACTGTTCTCGGCCTCTGGCTTGCCTTGCAAAGCAGCAAAGAAGCGGACCTCCAAGCTGGCAATCTCTTCCTCTTCGCTATCGAGCCGGAGGTCGAGGTCATCGTATTCTTCTTGGGCTCGCTGATACTCAGCCCGCATAGCTTGTGCTTCCGCAAATAGACGTTCAGCTATTGAAAGTTGGGTCTCTTGAAGACTCTCTGGGGATTCTATCTTTATTTGGCGCTTGATCTGGGTTATCAGCCTGTACAAGATATCAGCCTCGTCGTTGCGGATGCTTGAAAGGTGGCTTCGATGTTTGGTCATGCGGCCCCGTAGATCATATACTTGTGTTTGCTTTGTCTTAAGAGCCTTCCAAAGTAGCTGGATGTTATCCATATCTATACCTTCAGTTGTCTTGGAAGGTGGACTTGAAAGTTCCTCTTGATTGACATGTTGAGCAAACGACATCAAATTTGACATAAAACGAGATTTATCAGACTTTGTCAGGGAGTCAGCTTGTGTAGGGCCCTTCCGGGGTGGAAAGCTGTAGTCTTTGTCCTTTCTAATCTCTTCAATTTCATCGTCATCATATATAGTAGCACGGTGATTGTTCCCAGACGCGGCAGCCTCAAGCCTGCTTCTCGAATGAAAGCCATCAAAGGCACTAGAAACCGCTTTACTACAAGTTGCAATTTTCGCGGAAGCTTCTGGTCGAGTTCCCGAAACTGGAAGTGTTATTGGGGGGGGAGTGACAAATAGGCCATCGGTAGGGGGGGGAGGAGGTCTATTATTAGAAGCCACAGGATGGTGACAAGACTTTAGTAGAGACGAAGGACTGGGAGAATGTGTTTTTGGGGATTGCGGCATAATACTTGGAGATGGAGATTGCATGGGCATCAAAGGAGACAGGAGAACCGGCGCATTACTGCTAGGCGGCGTGCAATTTCCATTTAGGGAATAGAACGGGACTTGATGGAGCTCAAATGGGGGAGGGGGTGGTAAAGGAACAGGGGAAACAGTAGGAAGCGGGGTCTCGCCTGGTAAGAGGGGCGGTAGGGCTGACTGGGGAGGTGGAAAAGCCGGAGCTAGGCGATTCAAAGGCCTAGGAGTTGGTGTAGAGTCATCTCTATCACATTCACATGGCGGAGGCAGCGAGGATGGCGGCGGATGTAGAACTACGGTTTCTATCGTCGGCAAAGGGAGTGAACTAGGTTGAAGCGATGGTGGAGATATTGGAGAAGAGATTGGTTTCTTAGAGGTTGGGCAGGTTGATGGCAAAGGGGGAGCAGGAGAGATGGCCGCCCGGAGGTTAATGGTGCTAGAGGATAGACGTCCGGGAACTTCACAAGGGCTGTAGGTAGCCATTCCTGGATCCAAATCCGAAGCTAGCAAAAGCCGCGGAGAAGGATAGCAATAGTCTTGCTCTATGAGGTCAACCATGTCAAACGACGGGGGGAATAGAGGCGGAGAAGCACTGTGTGGCCCCGAGTTTGGAGTCCAGATATTGTGCTCGGTTGGGGGACTCACCCCGAGCCCATCTTCGGGGGGTGGCACAAGACGAGGACTGGGCTTTGAGTGCGCCATGAGAGGATATGGACAGTTGTCTAGTGTCACAGAAAGGCAACTTTCATGTCCTGGGGAAGACACACGATAGAAAAACTGGTGGTGCCGGTGCGAATTTTGGGCGGAGACGAAGGTTTGGAATGTCGTAGGTTGGTCCGGCCTCGCTAGTGTTGGCATCCACGGATGTGTAGGGACGCTTGGCACAGTGGGGTCTGGGATAACATTTGCATTTAACGGGGTCGGGCTATCGACAAGATCGCGACTTGGAGGATGATATTGCGACATGGTAGTTGAAGGGCTGGAAATAGTCATGTAGGATCACAAAGACCGAGATATAGGACGGGATAGCCCATAGCTTGAGCAACGACGGGGGCGAGAAAAAAGAGAGAACACGAAAAAGAAAAGAGTAAAAGAAGAGCAAAAGGCAGTGGACGAACGATTGGACAAGGCTGAGGTTTGGATAAATGAACCTTAAGGCCAGTGACTGCCCCACCCACCCCGTAGCCGTTGCCTCGTATAAATGCAAGAAAAATGAAGGAGCTGGTTGGTTTGGCTGTTTTTTGCCCTGCTGGCCTTGTAGACACCATCACGTCGTCAAGTACCCAAGTAACGTACTGTGCTGAAAAGAACGATTCCGTTATTTCCATGGCTGGTAAATAGACTGGATGGAGTAGGGGAACCTGCGACGCACTAGGTATGTGGCCTAAAAAGGGCAGTATTTGGATATGCATGTCTCTATGTACACACATAGTCATGTACGTGATGCAGTAAAGTGCAGGACAAAAAATGAAGATCGCTGCGCCCCCCGTCTCTGTTCCCGCCTATTTTTACTTCCACTCTCGCTGGTTCTTCTCAGCCCACGCTGCATGTCACAGCGCGCATGGCCTTATTTGTTCCCAAAAAGCCCCCATTTAACAGACAGCATGCCAAATAGCCCACCTCTACAGCGAGAGGCGCCATAGGGTAGCACCACACATGTTATGTAGATGTATACATGTGGTGTATATATATATATATATATATATGCAAGAACGTATAGCAATACTACGCAAGGAAAACCTATATAGCACTCAGTAGCAATGCAGGCAACAACCTGCAAGTTAAACCAAGTAAAAGGAATAAGCCTGCGGCTACGCTTTGCTCCCTCCTCCTCCTCCTCCTCCTCCTCCTCCTCCTCCTCCTTCCCATCCTCATCCTCCATTCATTTCATCGCAATACCCCTTGCCATAAGAACATCGGCCATCTGATAGCTTCTTCGCAGTTTCGCCCGCCTCATTCGCGCGATCACTGTACATCTTCAGGTAAAAGAACAGAGACTGCCCAAACACCTACGCTCGGGCGCATTTTCCGACCGAGAAGTCGCATCTCAGGCTCATTTTCACAGCCTGACTAGGTCATGTCGATGTTGCCGGCTTGCCGACGATGATACCTTTACCTGGAACTGCCACAGAAACAATTTTGCATCGCCCGTTTTAGTTACTCCTCCTCTGTCTTACTAGCCCTAACCCGCATCATTCTCTCAGTCCCGTACCACATCTCCAGCTTCCTGCTATGGAGTGGAGCGAATTTGGCCCGTGGGTCTGGAGCCCCCAGTTCCAGCGTTATTACCGCCAGCGCCAAAACCAGCACCGTAAGTTTCACGCTGCTCCTTTCCACCCAAAAATCCCGACTCCCGTCCCCTGACATAGACTGTGCGCACAGAACAAAGAGAAACACAATGGGCTCCGCTTCAATCTGAAAATCACAATAGCCAGTGTATCCCAGGGCCGTCGCTGTGCCGAGAACAGTCACAATCCGCTGTCTCAGTTGTCAAGAAAAAAGATAAGCCTAAGCACCAACAGAGTAGGCGAGGGAGAAATCAAGGTGAGAAGCTTTCCCTAGTGCGATGCATCTTGAGTGATTGACTCAACATGTCTAGATTTCACGTCTTCTACCATCTCAACACTCGACTTTGGTTCCGACTCCGAGCTAGACAACCTGCCGCTTCCTTCTGCCGATGAAAATGGCTCCTATACCGCCTATTCCTCGGATTCCTCCTATCGCGATGATCTCGATGTCGCTTCTGTACCAGCATCTTCAGCAGCTATGGCTACTTCACACCAAGTAAACAGCCATGGTGTTTATGTGCCGGGAGAAGTCGCATCCGATGGCGGTCCTCTTGTGCGACAAGGTTCGTGCTTTGTGTACAATACGCGCACTGTTCGCTTAGCTACAACACTAACACGACCATAGACTCTATGCCTGAGGTAGGTATATATGATAGCTCCGCCTACAGCAGCCCCCCCGCTGGCCAGTGCAACGTAGGTCCCGGGCTTCTTCAGCCGGTGGTTCAATCTTTGCAGATGAGCCGGCACACCAGAGTATCCACATCGATACCCCATGGTCGCCCCTCCCAAATCAGCCACGAAGACGCCGGTCTAGTAGATTTTAATGAAGTTCTCGACCCCCGTAAGCTTACAATCTACGCCACCTCCCGCTAAAAACCATCCCTCTAACATGGATCCAGGCTACGAAGTCCACAAATCAACAAATTTTCAACCAGGGGAAGTCTTCAAGGTCTTATGGTCAGAGCCAGTCGGAAAGTCTGTAGCCACCAGCTCTTCCACCGTCTCAGGTACTCAGACATTTGTTGATTCTTATGGTGAGAGATTCTATGTTGGTTTTCGACGATTCATCGTAGTAGCCAATGACGCAGGCCATTGCACTTGTGTGTAAGCAATAAAAGAAATCAGCCTCGGGGACGCCATTTTCGGTGCGTAAGTAACTAACTCACGTGCAGTCCTATTCTCACTTACGGAGGCAGAGGCTGCCAGAAAAATGGCGTCAAGCCAGATCGCCACGGAATCGTTGTTCAATGCGGCAAAAAGGCCAAGCTGGCCGCTGGAGAGCCAGCCCTTGGCTTTCCTCCTATTCGCGCCCAGATCCGTGCCCATGGGGAGCGGCTGGCCAGAGAATCTCGCATCAACTACTCCAAGCTAGTCACAGTAGAACATAATGTCAAGGTGTTCTTTGTCGGGAGTATTCTCGCTGAAGACGCCGATCTACTACAAGATGCAGTCAATCAATGCTGGCAACGCAAGTCCTTTCATCGCCGACCTTATGCGCGAGTCTACTAACGTTATGATCTGCGTCCATCATGCTGCACGGCAGGTCGGATCTAGCTTCCGCCTATATCTCTCCATGGCCATCTACATCGTCATCTTACAGTCCGGCTTTATTTACACCAATCCATACATATGACAAGCATCAGACCATAATTCCACCCCCACAGGACCTCCAGGGAGAGCATTCCAACCCACCACTATTAGTCTAGCCATTTATTCGAATACGTTTTACATGCTGTGATATTTCTCCACGTTTCTCGACTTGACCGTTTAAAGAATACAAAGTACCAAACTTAACTTACATATCAATATAATTGTCTTCCTTGTTATTTGTCTTACAAACGGCCGTGGACCTGACTTTGAGTCACACAAACGCTAAGAACTACCCATAGTATTAGTCTTTGCTTGTTTCGAATTAGATTGTATAACCAAAAAAGAAGAGAGGCAAAACCATCAGCCGCTCCATCATAACAATCATTGTAGTAGCTCTTGTGTCTCGCATTCCTCCACCACAATCTTTCCCCCCAGCTCGACGGTCGCATAGTTGAACACGGCAAAGCGGTAAGCCATGAAGAACTGCCACTTATGGCTAAGAAGATACGTATTTCCAAACTGGGCGAAATCGATCCCGTCTGTACTGTACCAAAAGGTTGCCGGCCTGGGGTCATCAAACAAGTCAGAGGTAAAAGCTGGCCGGACATCTGCAGTCACCCTCAGCCAAATAGCCCCATTCCGCACTTCGTCGCCAGCCAGAATGTCCCCCACATATCCTGTAGGTGTCCATGTCGTCTGGTTGAGAACAAGGTTATCCACGTAGACAAGACGCTTCACTCCGCTATCCTGATGGACGCCAATATAAGCAGAGTCATCTCTAAAAATGGACACGCCAGCGCGATCACCATTTTTCATCATCGACACATCCAGCTTAAATGTGGCCTGTGATTTTGGGCCAAAAGTTCTTGTAGTCAGGGTGTTGGGTGCAGTATAAAGTTCTGGGGCAAGTTGTTCTGTCGTCAGCTCCAGTCCGTGCTGCGTCAGTTTCCATGCGCTGTCCAGGGGATTATGATTCCATTCCCATCGTGGCCCAAGACTAGCCTTCCCCGAGAAACTTTCCTTGAATGCCCCAGGCAGATTTTCCGGCCCGGCCTTTCTATCGGTGGATACTGGCATGACATATTCTGCTCCCCAGCCGCCAGCCGCATCCGTAACTACATGCGGCCATCCGTTGGAGTCCCAGGTTATCGGTGCCAGAACTGGGCATCTGCCTAATGGAAACGCATCGATAAATGCCATGTAGTACCAGTCCCCGCTTGGCGTTTCTACCAAGCCTCCCTGGTGGGGTGTACCAGCTCCAGCAACTGGGGCAGGCATATCCACAAGGACTGCCTGGATTTCATACGGCCCAAACGGGCCTGACGTTGATTTCAAAATATGTTGCTCGTTTGCCGGTTTGGTGGCAAAGATATAATAGTTCCCATTTCGCTTGTACATACGAGATCCCTCGATCAAGCGGCCATCAGGCTCGGTATAAACAGCCTAAGAGTACATTTAATATCAGAGCCATTCATGCATACCTCACGCAGTGCCACATACCTCAGATTTGACTTGGCTGAGCCCATCTGGCGACAGTTGGGCTACATGCAACACGTAGTTTCCGTATGCTATATACATAGTATCGTCATCCGGATCAATAAGAAGGCCACAGTCATAGTAGGCCTCACTCATGGGCGTATGCTCGGTCCAAGGGCCCTCAGGAGCAGGTGCTGTGAAGACATGCGTTTTGCCCGTGCTCTGAATCAAGCCATACCAGTACCATAGGCCATTGCTGTGGCGGTACTGGAGTGTTGAGGCCCACACACCCCCATCATAGGCCGTTCGTGAGTCTTGTAGAGAGTACTCAGGCCCAAAGTTGAGGTGGGGAACGGAATGGCTAAGGTATTCCCAGTTAACTAAGTCATAAGATCGAAGGATAGGAGCACCTGGGGCAAAGTGCATTGTCGAGGCAGTGTAGTAGTAAGTGTCATTGACCCGAACAACTTCCAAGTCAGCTAGGTCTTCGTAGATGACGGGATTGGTGAAGTTAAGACCCGTGATAAGGGTTATATACCCTAGGAACAGAGCGACAGTTGCATGAGGATAGAATTTCATGGTGAAGATGAA
Source organism: Ceratocystis variospora (assembly GCA_038407165.1). Lineage (NCBI taxonomy): Eukaryota > Fungi > Ascomycota > Sordariomycetes > Microascales > Ceratocystidaceae > Ceratocystis > Ceratocystis variospora. The sequence continues at coordinate 89,368 of JAXHKN010000017.1, forward strand.
GGTTAGTCTGTCTCATCAAAAGCTGAGGTCGACGAACAACGCTGAACTTATATTCCCTTCTCAGGAGCATAGCAACTACTACGATGCTGAATGCACCCGTTTATGCTGGAATTAACAAATCAAGACTCCAAAGACACTTGTCGACAGGGTTTCAGGCAGAGCTCCAAAGTTTTTGGAGTTTGTTAAACCCTCCAATCTCAGCCCGGCGCATAGCCCAAGCAGGCAAGGATGGACACTGTATGCGCGCCATAGAGAGAGCTGTGTTTTAGGCGCAAGAACTCAGACTTCCAGCCGGACAAGAATCGAGAGAGTCGGAACGCTGTTGAGGAAAGGCCGGCTGCGACACTATATAAGCTGCGCTAAGTTCTGGCAGTTCTGGCAGCCCTAGCTTGTTCCGGAGACAAGACGCCCCCAGTCTGAAACATGAGTGCATAGCATTAGCATAGCACCAAGGCCAGAGGACAGTGTTTGTTAGTGTGGCTAGTGTGGCTAGTAATAGTAATACTGTTACAGCAAGATACAGTCTCCCCCACACTCACTGAGCACAAATACCACGCACGATTCTATTGGCCACCCAATTAGCCAGTACACCTACCGTAGAGCCGAGGCCTGAGTTATTCCTTCCCGTTGTTTCCAAAAGCTTATATAATCTATGCTTGCATTTGGTAGCCACCGTCTTTCCCTCACCTCCCTTCATCTCTCTCATCTCGCTAGAAGTGTCTTTTTACTGTCGTGATTCTCTTATTCAAGATTTCCTTGTCAAAATGGCTGAACACGAGCTTCACGACTTTGCTTCCTTATTCTCCCTCCAGGGTAAAGTGGCTGTTGTCACCGGTGGCTCCCGTGGTCTAGGTCTACAAGCTGCCTCTGGGTATGGTCTCTCCTGTCTCCATATGCGACCCAAAATGTGTTACTAATTCAATTACCCTGTCCTGCACAATAGTCTTCTGCAGGCAGGCTGCTCCAAAGTTTTTATTTCGTCGCGCAAGAAAAAGGCCTGCGACGATGCTTGTGCTGCTCTTAATGCGCTGCCAAACCTGCAGCCAGGAGCCAAGGCTATTTCCGTGCCGGCCGACTCTGCAACTGTTGCCGGTGTTGAGGCTCTTGTCGCTGCGGTCAAGGAGCACACCAGCAAGATAGATATCCTTTTCGCCAACGCTGGGGCCACTTGGGGCGAAGCACTAGAGACACACGGAGACGCTGCCTTTAGCAAAGTCATGGATCTCAACGTCAAGGGTGTCTTTAACGCCATCCGACTTTTCCTGCCGCTACTTGAAAAAGACGCGTCAATTGAAGATCCTGCGCGCATCATTGTCACTGGCAGTGTGGCTGGTATTGGCCGGGGGCCACCCAATACGTACGGCTACACCGCTTCCAAGGCCGCAGTCATGCACTTGGCCAAGAATCTAGCCGTTGAGCTAGGCCCGCGTCATATTTCGGTCAACTCGATTGCGCCCGGATTTTTCCCGTCTAAAATGACCAACGGCTTGATTAATATGGGCGGTGGAATGGCGGCTATGGCCGAAGCCAACCCCATGGGCAGACTGGGCCGGGGTGAAGATATCGCTGGTGCTGTTGTTTTTTTGGCAAGCCGGGCCGGAGCACACGTCAACGGCGATATTCTAACAATCGATGGCGGCTCGTTAATGCTATCGGGAGAAATGAACGTTGAGTCTAAGCTTTGAGCGACTGCGGGATGTTGGGCTCTGAAAGTCCAAGAGAGCTCTTTTGATATCAATTATGGAGATAACGTCTCTATACTTAATTTTACATTGAGTTTCATTGCATGTACTAACCACGAAATTTCCATTTAACTGTGCCAAGATCTTCCGTGTTGTATTTATTGGTCCAGGCTTTTCTTTGCTTTTCTTTCTTCTCTCTTTTCTTTCCAGGAGAAATCATAACTTTGGTTTGCGCGCAACCCATGTGCTAGCCTTGTAAATTGTCTGGAGCATCGATTCAGGATTTACGACATAAGGCGCCGCAAGACCCGTCTCGCGCGATTCCACCGTGAAGCCAATCTTAGTAAGCAGTGCCATGACTTCATCGTCACTAATCTCAAAGCTTCCTGGGTCGGCAATTCCCGAGGATGTCCCGCTTTCGTGGAGGCCATCCCCATCAGTGTCTTTGCCATGATTTCCGGGGGCGTTGTTCTCAAAATGCCAGAGCAGGGGGCCCATGTTGATCAGAATGCCGCCAGGCTTCAAGCAGCTCCAGATCACTTGAAGGTACCGGATCAAATTAGGTGCCGTGTCCAGGAAGAAGACTGTCGCTACTGCATCATAGCTTTCTTTGTGTTCATCATCACCGTAGAGGCAGATGAAGTCCGCGGCACACATGCTCATTTCTCCGACAAGCTTCCCTTGCTCTTTTAACGACCGCATGTGAGCGGCAGGGTGTATATCGGGCACTGTGTAACTACGTAGATGGCTTTCCCGTGTAGGGTGGTTTGAGAATGTGTGCACCCAGGGGAAAATGGTGTGTTGGTTGGCAGTCTTGGCGCAGTTTAATATGTACGACGAAGCCACAAGCTGATGATACGAAATTTCGTTACCCTCAGCATTGTGGCCATGGCAGCACAGCTCATACACCAGTCGACCTAGCCCAGCACCCGGGACCAAAACGTCAAGCGGCCTTTGACCGGTATGCAAAGCTCTCTCCTTTTCGAGAGCCCTGATGACTGGCCCATAGCTAGCATCGCGCTCTGCTTTGCCGGCTTCGCTCCAATCACGGTAGAACTGGCGGATTGTACTGCGTGCTTTGTCAATGTCGCTATGAGACGCTACTCCTGCCCAGCGGGGTGGTATGGAGATATCGGCATTAGGGCCGTCTGGTACATCTAGGTGAACAAAGTTCTTTAAGCCAAACCTGGCAATTGTCCGTGCCAGCTCATCGTTACAGTCGATCGCATCATCGGTGCGCATCAGGGTATCTAGAAAGTTGAAGGGGGGAGCGGCCAACATCTTCCAGTGAGCTTCTGGGAGAGCATAAAACGACTGACGCCGCAGATGAGTTACGCTAAAGTGCGCAGTGCGAGCGTAACGGCTAATTATGACTGGTTAGCTATCAGGAAAGTGACGGTAGGCATATGTCCTGCCTACTGCTAGAGAGTCTCTCTCTACCGGGCCATGCCTTGGGTTCTATGAGTAGCGGGTAAACAAACATACAGAAATGAGTCTAGAGCGCGAAACAACACGCGTTCCTCTTCTTCATCCTTTATCGCCGAGCCCTCCAAGCCATGCCAGTCTTCGGTATGAGGCTTTGCCATTTTCGCGATCACCAGGGACGAAAAGCGATAGATATTGATGCCTCTAGTATAGTCATGCAGGCAGTTTTTGGTCAACAGCCGATCAAGATTCTCACACTGTAGCCCGGAGGTTACAGGGACTGATGTGACTGTGTCACCAAATCACCAGTCGTCAGCTTTTGACAAGGTATCAATGCACTGACCTAGATTGCTGAGGGGTCAAGAGACAACGCCCACAGCTCACGCAGGAAGAACAGGCTGGACAGTTGAATAAGCAAACAGCAAAGAGTGAGAAATTAGGTCTATCAAAAAGGAACCTTATGGGCAGGGAAATAAATGCCGAAGCTTGTGGGATCCAAAAGCCACGGACGTTGATTTATTGACCAGAGGCAAAACAAAACCAGGCAAAGAAGCCTTGACGCCAGAGTTTTGAAGATGTGATGTGTAGCGTGATTGAGGTGCCTCGTTACTTGTGCTTAGTCCTTTATGCTTGTGCTTGTGCTGTGCTGCTGATGGGGGCCTATCATAAACTCCAGAGAGAGCCCGATAACAGATGGTCACGTGACCCAGCTGCTCAGTGCAAGCTCGGAAGTATTTCTGCCCCACCAAAGCTTTCAAGCTTCGCTCGCTTCCTCATGGAGCCAAGCTCACATAGTCATATTTAACATGACCATATCCTTTTTCTAGCTTATCGGCGACGCTTGTCTGAATCCTCGACTCAGCTCTTTCTTTGATCCATCATGGCTTCGACTCTTTCGCAGGTCACCCAGGTATCTCTACCTCTCCCCCACTCCATTGATGCCAAGATATTTGTGCGCATGGAAGTACGCGACAAGTCCATCATGCTTTTCCTGACGACAGCAGCCGTAGAAGATGCTGGCACAACGTCGAGTCTGGGTAGTCTCGTCTATGCCATCTCTGATGTAAGCAGCCATTCACAGGGGCTGGCCGGCCGGCCGCACAGTCCAGGTGGATAAATCAGCATTCCATTCCCCCCCCCCCCCCCCCCCCTCCCCCCCCTCCTTGTTGCCCTATAGGGTTGATGTCATTCCTAGCAGCATGCCTCTCTAGCCCTCCATCAGATGATCCATCTGAGTCTTCTTCCTACTCGTAGCGTATCACACTGTGCACCATTTCTTCTTATCGAGCTAACCCTCTTGCTTCATACACTAACCAATATCTTCTTGCATGCAGCGCTACAACCCTGCGCAACCCATGGCTACTGTCCTGTATTCCGTAGAGTCCACAGTTGAGCCAACTACTCGTCTTGCCAAAATGATCGCCCGAAAGACAGGGCTCCCCGTCTACGTTAGCAACTCTATCAGCCTAGCCAGCACGGGCTTGGGTGGCTCTCCTGAGGAAGAACTCGAAGCCTTTACAAAGGTTGTCGAGGTTGTCGCGGCCAAGCTTCCTCAAACAGCAGCGGCATAAATCATGGGAACGAAAGGAATAGGAACAAGCCAAAATCCGGCAAAAAATATTTACAGAGACAGAGAAAAAGAGACATGTATTGTATCATCTCAGTCATTGTCCGTCTCAGTCAAGTCAACATGCACCTCGCTTTAGGTGTGACATATACTACATTGCCTAGGCGTCTCATCCGCATAAGGCTTGAGGTCGTCTTTGGCGAACTTAATTTTCCGTACATCACACCATATCACGGCCACTGATCCATGCAACCTTGTTTCTTGGTGAGGTCATTTGGCGCCACGAAAGGAGCACCATGCGCATACGTACTTGTACTCACAGTTACATATCGGCTTTGTAGAGCCACATAACAAGTGTGGCACCGCTATGCCACCGCTGGCCCGGAGGGCGCTACCTGTGACGAGCCGTTGGCAATACATGCCGTAATTGGCAATGGCTGGCGGAAAATGCCGACAATTCTTTTTTTTTTCTTTTTTCTGATGAAGCAGGTTTCAGAGGTGACGGTTGTTGAGACAACTGACTCTATCACTACATCACATCGCAGCCAAAACATGACATAGTATGTAGACGCAGTGTGAAATGATGTCCATGGGAGAGGGGGGGAAGAGGGCTAGTTTGTTGGCATAGCATGTCGACGGGAAGCAAATATGGACACAGCCGATACTGCATGCTCTATGCTACCTGGTATTAAGACGGGGAGTGCGGAAATGGGGCGTTCTGTCTTGCTTCGATAGTGCTGTGTGCTCGGCTTTTTTTTCCCTTTTCTCATTTCGTCTTCATTTTCGCTTTACCCTTCTAATTTCTAATTTCATGCGGCATATTTTGCAGAGTCAAAAGACATCCTTGGTTTTGATTGCAGCGGTTTCTAAAATAAGGATCATTCATTCAATGGTTGGATGGTATGGCATAAGATGAAGATGCAGAAGGCTTTTCATATGCGTTCAGGCCCTATCAAAAACCAAGCCGAGCTGAGTTCTGGCTCTGCTGCCATGATGCATACTTCCAATCTCCAAATCTATGGAGCTGGACACAAGATCTAGAACAGCGAAATGGAAAGCTGCTACTTGCTGCTACACTCCATTTTGTCGCAGGTTCATACATGGTCGATGGACAAAGCACATCCTATCCTACCAAGTAGCCTCCCCTGACACTGGGCAAAGAAGACCCAAACACATGTAGTTAGTGGCAAGGAGCGATACGTTTTAGATTCAGTTACTGAACTGCCTAGCCATGGGTGAGGGAGATGATGGACAAGGACTGATAGACAGTGCTCAAGAAGATGAGGACCTTTAGACGGCCGGGTCTCCTTCCCCCTTCTCCAAGACCCTCCTCGAGAGAGCTCAAGATCCAGATCACCCGTCGTCTCATCTAGATCGTCGAACATCTCTAGTTTGTCGGTTTTGGGGGCCTTTGCTAATTTTGGCTTGTCTTCTTTCTGATTCTTTTCTTTTCCAGTGTTGAGAACAGACCGCATCTTCTCTTGGTTTTTTGCCTTGTTGCCTTTTCGTCGTTTTATCTCCTTGCTCATCGATGGATTTATTTCCTTCCTAAAGCGAGACGCAAGGTGCAAGTTGTGGCGGACATGAGCGCATGTAGGATAGAGTGCATGGTAAGCATGCGCTATGTGTGTATGCATATAATGCAATGTACGCTTGTAACCAAGTACACTGGACCGACCCGGCTTGTGCCAGTAACTGGCTAGATGACCCTGGCCTAACCTGCTACCCTGCAGGCCCCTAAAAAAAAAAGACGGCAAAGTCCTGGGGCGGTGTTGCTGATATTTTAGGATTAGGTCAATGGAAGGGTCTGACCTGGTCAGGGTTCTTAGTCGGAGAGGGAGGAAGGGGGAGAAGAGGAGACTTACACAGACCGGGGCCTGGCATCTCCCACATCCAACTTGATAAATAAGTATCGAGGCCGGTCCTCTCTTGTCACCAGCCAGAGTTCCTTTTCTTCTTCTCTTCATCAGGTCAGCGCCTCTCTTTGGCTCTCCTCTGATTTCCGCTCATTCCCCTTCGCTCCCTACACATTTCTTCTCTTCTTCTCCGGCAGCCGACTCCCCAGCTTTCTTCTGGCTTTTGCTAGCTCAGTCGAAGGCTACGGGTCGTCATCACATTGCCCCTTCCTCTGCCGGGTCTTTTTGGTGATCTTTTTTTTTTTTTAATTCATTCTTTCTCTCATTTCCATGCGTTCAGCATTTTGCTTGTCGTTGTATCATTGGTCTTCCCGCTTCTCAAGCACTTCTGGCTCCTGAGCCAACCACACACACACACTTGGCCTCTCTTTGACCGCCACTTACACCACCGCTTCTTCAAGCCCTCCTGGCTCCCCCCCGTCCCGCGGGACCGGCCACCCCATCATCGCTTCTTCAAGCAAACCTATCCCCGGCTCTTCAGCCAACCAACCTCCTGCTCTTCAGCGACCATCTTCTGGCCTCCTGGCCTGTACACTTCCTCTTCAGGAAAAAAACAAACTATCCTCACGCGCTCACGCGTCTTCTGGCTTGACTAGCCGCCAAAGTCTTCGTACTGCTCTCTTCGTCTCTCGCTCCCCATTCCACTCGTTACCCCCGCCATGAAAATCGCGGCTACTGCTACTACCTCTTTGGCTTCAGTCCCCGTCCGTCTCTGCCAATGTGATTGAGCCTTTTTGTTCCTCCTCCTGGTTGGTCTGGCTGGCTACTCGCTGGCCCCATGCCAGTAGCCAACCCAACCAGCCCAGATCATCCCCAGCCTCCTCTCCGAACGCTACACTGCGCTGACTTTGACCCCGCTGTCAGCGACACCGCCTGTTGATATGCAGCTCGCCCCGGACTTGTGTGTTCAGGCGATCATCGCAACTTAGCATTGGCTGGTTCCACCGGAGCACGGAGCCTTGGGCTGGCGTCACAAAAAGGCCACTGCACTTTGGCGGAAACTTTGACTGCTTTGCCTGCACAACACGGTTGGAACGATTATCGACAACAATGTTGTGTTCCAGAGCTACTGGCAGTTGTCTCTGCTGTCTTCAGGCCACGCTCGCTTCGACCCTGCCCAATGATACACGTGCAAGTTTATGCTGACCGTTATGCCTTCTGTTCTGTTGCGTTATTGTTGGTGTTGTCTGTTTTACTCTCACTTCAGACCCTAGGTATAGAGAACGCTGATTTTGGTGTTTGAACCTAGGGTTAGTTTCTTGTTTTTGATTTTTTTTTTTCTTGTGGGCCCGCCCGCCCTTTCCTAATTGGTGTTCCAGAAGGGAGTTTGAATTTGGTTCAATTGATTTTTTGTTGCTGTAAACTTCTAGCTTTTTTTCTCTTTTGGTTTGCTAGTCGTTGGCTGTTTTTAGCATTGCTTTCCATGGATAATAAAACAAAGCAAAACGCTGTGGGCTACGTTTTCCCACGCCGTATCAATGACCTGAGCGCCTTTTACTGAAAGCCATGCTACTGTGATGGAACATACATGCCTCTGAAATCCCTCCACACCTCTCCTGTAGGCCGGCCCACAGTTTCTTACACCTTCCCCGTGCCGAATACCCGGTGTGGCGCAACATATCCAACACATATTACATACACTACGCCACATCCACAAATCTGTGGTGTCGCCAAGATTCATTGTGCTGGTTTTTTACACTCGGGGGTTGCATGCCACCTTTTGCCCATGGCATATGCATAATCCCGCAACCAGTTCACTCACTTGAGCCAGCCAATAGCACTTCCAAAGCAAATGCGAAGTCAGCGGAACGGGTGATTGCATATCCACGTTTTGTTGTCTGGATACTCATTCTTTTTGCTTCTATGTCTCTTGATCCAACCTCTCTCTCTTGGCCTCTCTAGAGCGGATCAACAGCGGATAGACGTCGTGATACACCCTCTTGACGGTACCACAAATGCTGCAAATGCCTACTCCATGTCTTACTGCTGTGCTCTTTTGTCTTTGGTCTTTGTCGAGCGCCCGTCCGACCCAGCTTCATTTCTTTCTTTGTCTGTCTTTGGTGCCTGCCATTGTTCGCTGTCACTATTTTTGAATGATGCCATAAGTCGTATGCATGCATCCTGTCAAAAACTCCTTCTGTAGCCAACTTGTATTGGCGCTACTCTGCATATGAAAAGCCACGTTTTACGTGATCGTCGCCGGTCGATGCCACTGGCATCATGGCTGCAAGGGTAAAGACTGGAGCATGGCGTATTAACACGTGCAAATGTGGCCTGCGTGGTATTTGCTGTTATCCTCCTCTTTGTTTTATATCTAGGGAGGTCCGCCATCATTTGGCCCCGTGTAACGACATGTACATGGAGATCAGGAGACTTGGGCAAGGAAGCAAGACAAGTTAGTTGGGGCGTTGATTGCCTCTGACAACCTGGGGTGGAAAACAACAGTGGCTCCTTTAAAAACACAATAACATCGAGCCAGCGAGCCTGGCCTTTATTGATTGCTGCCGCTCTGGCCTGCTCCTTTAACTAAACAACACAAACCCCGCTGTTTTGCTAGCTCAGAGATGGCGGCGAAATACTAGAGTATCAGGTTGGAGACTCATCCTTTCATACTCTTTTTTGGAGGGGTTGCAATATAGCGAATATGCCCCACCTTTTATCTTTTTACCCATAACTGCCTAGTATTGTTCCCTTTTACTGCATAGTATTCTACCGTCACCCTCAACTCGCCCACCCACCAAGGCGCTTTTCCCCATATTCCCACATACACTATACAACACTCACTCTCACTCCCTGTTTATGCTACCAGCCGGAGTCCCCCCAGCTATAGCAGAAGTGTTTGTGTCCTTCTTAACTTGTTTTTTCCTTGCGAACTCAAAAATCTACTTTTTTTCCATTTTCACTCTTTCTTGAGGCTCGCCTTGGCTTGTCCTAGACCGGCTTTAATCTGGCCTTGCGTTTATCCTTCCCCGCCTCGTTTTTTTATTGTCGTCGTTCTACCATTTGCCGTCCCTTCTATTTGGCTTGTGTGAATCGCGACACACACACACGCACACACACACGCACACACACACACAAGACTGCCGCTCTCCTCTTCTCGCAACTACTAGCCACCCTTCTTCGTTTCTATTAGGCAACGCTGCACTTCCACACTGTGCGGTCATGTCTTCCTGGGAGCCAAACCCCGAGTCTCTGGGCCAGCTGGCCCAGTTCTTGAAAAACTCGCTGAGCGGCTTCAACAAGGAACTCCAAAGCCAAGCCGAAAAGGTGAGTGTGGCTTGACATAGTACACACTTCTCCAGTCAACTGTATTTTCCCTTGCTGACCCACCACCCTAGATGCTGAAGAACGCCATGACCTCGCCCGACTTCAACAACTATCTTGCCTATATCTTCTCCAGTCCCGAGACACCTCCCGGCACAAATCTATCCGCCGAGGAGTTTTTCACTGTTCGCTCGGCCGCGGCTATCATGATCAAGAACAACATTCGCACAAGTCACGCCACTATTCCCGAGTCTAGCTTGTCCCTGATTAAAATGTCTGTTCAGATGGGCCTCCAAGACAAAAACACCCTTATCCGCAATTATGCCGGAAACATAGCAACCGAGTACGTCCGTCGCATGGGGCTTTTCAGCTGGCCTGAGCTGATTCCTATGCTCCTGGGTATCGCACTCAATGAGGGTGGCACTACTCAGTTCTCCAATGAAGCTCAAGAGGGTGCCATGTCTGCCCTGGCCAAAATTTGCGAAGACAATACCAAGGCGTTGGAGAGAGAGCATGGCGGCGAACGCCCTGTCAATGTTCTCCTCCCCAAGCTGATTCAGGCTGCCAAGAGCCCTCTGACAAAGGTCCGTGTCGGTGCTCTGACTGCTATCAATGAATTTGTCCCTCGCAAAACCCAGGCCATGCTCAACTGCATTGACGAGCTGCTGAGCCAGCTTTTTGCCCTTTCTAGTGACCAGAGTGTCGATGTGCGCCGTCAGGTCTGCCATGCTTTCGTTTTGTTGATTGATGCTCGCCCTGATAAACTTCACCCCCATATCTCTGGCCTGGTTGAATACATTATCAGTCAGCAACAAAGCGACGACGAGGAGCTTGCCTGTGAGGCTGCCGAGTTTTGGCTAGCCATTGGCGAGCATGACCACTTGTGGCAAGCCTTAACGCCTTACATTGACAAGATTATTCCTGTTCTCCTCGAGTGCATGGTGTACAGCCCTGAGGATATCGCTGTTCTGGGCGGTGGTGATGACGACGAAGAAGAGGAAGATCGCGAAGAGGACATCAAGCCCGTCTTTGCCAAGAAGTCACAGGCCCGCAATATGACCGAGGGTGGCGAAGGCGCTGCTGCTACCCATGCCTATGAAAAGCTGGCTAGCATGGATGCTGACAACGATGATCTTGAAGACGGTGAGATTGAAGATGACGAATTTGGTGACGATGACCCCGAAGAGCGTTGGACTCTGCGCAAGGGCTCGGCTGCTGCCCTAGACGTGTTCGCTCGTGATTTCCGTGATCCGGTTTTCTCTTGTATCCTTCCCTACCTTACTACCAATCTCAAACACGAGGAGTGGCCCCATCGTGAAGCTGCTGTGCTTGCTCTGGGCGCTATTGCCGAAGGCTGCATCGATGTTGTCACCCCCCATCTCCCTGAACTAGTTACATACCTCCTCAGCCTATTAAATGATGTTGAGCCTGTTGTTCGGCAGATCACATGTTGGACTCTTAGCCGCTTCTCTGGATGGGCTTGCAATGCTTCTGATCCTAACTCATGCTCAGAGTATTTCCTACCTCTGATGGAGGGTCTCATGGGTCGTATGCTAGATCGCAACAAGCGCGTGCAAGAAGCTGGTGCGTCTGCATTTGCCAATCTGGAGGAAAAGGCGGGCAGAAAGCTTGAGCCCTACTGCGAGCCGATCATCCAACAGTTGATTCGCTGCTTTGGCAAATACAAAAATCGCAACATGACGATCCTCTACGACTGTGTGCAAACTCTGGCTGAGAGTGTCGGACCCCACCTGGCCCAACCCCATCTTGTTGACCAGCTGATGCCTACTTTGATCACTAGATACCAGCTGATCCCGGACGACTCTCGCGAACTTTTCCCTTTGCTACAGTGTCTTTCATACGTTGCCATGGCGCTTGGCGATGCTTTCGCCAACTACTCGCAACACATCTTTGGTCGCTGTGTTAACATTATCCATACCAATTTAGAGCAAAATGCCAATGCTAAAACCAATGCTGATGCGATCAAGCCTGAAAAGGATTTCCTCATCACTAGCCTGGATCTTCTTAGTGCAATTATCCAGGCTATCGAGGGCAACAAGGCTGCTGAGCTTGTTGCCCAAGATGAGAGACACTTCTTTGAGCTTCTCACAATGTGCATGGAGGATTCTGCAGACGAGGTGCGCCAGTCCGCCTATGCCCTGCTTGGTGACGCAGCCAAGTTTATCTTCCCCCAACTTTCCAAATACATGGGTAGCATTATGCCTATTCTCATCCGTCAATTAGACCTCGACAATATTGTTGATGAGGATATTGACAATGGGTTCAATGTCATTAACAATGCATGCTGGTCCGTTGGTGAGATTGCTCTGCAACTCGGCGGCCCTGATATGATGGTTTTTATGAAGACGCTTGTTCCTGCTCTTGTAGAGATCATCACCAACCCTCGGATCCCGCCTAATGTCGCTGAAAATGCGTGTGTTGCTTTGGGTCGCCTGGGGATTAAGAACAGTGATTCTCTCGCCCCTTCTCTCTCTGCCTTTGCCGAAGACTTTCTTGCAACGATGGAGGGTGTTGTTGCTGCCGATGAACGTGCCAGTGCCTTCACAGGGTTCTCTCTTATCGTGCTGAAAAATCCCAAGGCCATGGAAAGCACTCTACTTGACTTCTTCGGTGTTATTGCCCGCTACCAGGACCTACAGTTACAAAGCCCTGTCAAACAAGAGGTCCATGATTCTTTTGCTAGTGTGAGTCTTATCTGCCCTGCACAAAAGTAAGCATACTAACAAACCCACAGGTCATCAACGTTTATCAGCAAATGATTCCTCAGTTCAACGAGTTTTTAAGCCAGCTTAAGCCCAACGAACGTGAAAACTTACGCACTGGTTATGGGGTCTAGACACCTAGACACCCTTCTGCTCCGGGGGTTGTAGGGGAAATCAGGTTGACCCTAACAGGCCAGCCAAAGCATCACGTCGCCATGGTTGAGAATAGACAAAAACCGAAGAAGCGGAAAACCCCCCACAGAACGAGAGATTCATTGCCACATCTTGCTCTCATATGCGCATGCGCGCATGAACTTTCCATATAAACTTAGGATCGCTTTGGCTATGCCCATTCTAGTTGCGCTGCTAGCAGGTATTATAGCGAAAGACGTGGGTTTTGAGACTTTAGAGTTGGTGATGGTGCTCTGCTGCTTCTGCTTCTGCTTCTGCTATTATCTCTGCATACTTGTCTATGGTGGGAGTTCCTTTGTTTCCCTTCCCCCCCTTTTTTTCCTTCTTCCCTTTTTTCTACTTGTTTTGTTTGGGTCTTTTGTTTCTCGGTCATAAGTCATCGCCAACGATGAGATTGTATAGAAAGAGGAGGATATGTAGCACTCTCGTGCTCGCACGCACAACATATGGACAACACGATATCATCAAGGCTTGCTACTTCTAGGAAAAGTTCTTTTTTTCTTTCGTTTTCTGCTAACCACTATATCGGACTGGATTTTGTTATTATACTGTTATCTGTACTAGGCTTGGGCTCTATTAGAGAAGCCAGGCACCAGCAAGCTTCGTTCGGATTTTGTTTTCTTTTTCTTAAGTAGATAGTTTCATTTTTGTACCACCCTCTTTTCCTGCTCAGCTGATGTTGATTTCAATGGTAAAAACCACGTCTTGTTGCAAAGTGAGGATAATCCCAACAGTGTTGGCGATGTCTTTGTGGCACATGACAAGTTCCGGAAGCTCAAGGTAATGTCGCCATATTAACCCTGGATAACCCTAGTAACCGATGATTTTAGTTAACATCGTCTACGGACGGTAAGACATCGTTCCAGTCCCTCCGGATTTTATTAATTATATAATGGGCAAACTCTTTTTGTCTCTCACATCGCCCCCCCTCCCCCGCCCCTTTTGTCTGCAGAACCTGTCTCTAGCGGATGTGATATTACATCTTCCAGTTGGGTACAGGGTCATCTCAAGATGACCAGTAATCTAATAACAAAACTACGCCAAAAAGGAGAAAAGAAGCAGCGTGTGTCAAACATGCCTCATGCGTACATACATGATGTTGAGGACAGAGCAGAGCAAGAGCGATAAGAACAGTAAGAAGAGGGGGGAGGGACACGCCCCTGATGCGAACAAGTTTGTATTTTCTGAATACGAGGATTTCGAAGAGGGGCGCGTGGATGTGGTGGGGAGGCGGGGGG